>WURT03052996.1:1192-14179 GCA_009936505.3 Holothuria glaberrima
TGCTTAACAGGGAGGGCGGAGCCAATTTTGAAATGGGGGCTAGTCATCAAAGCGGCCCAATATGTTCAAGAAAAAACGACTAATCATGTATCGCTTGCGGCGCAAAGTGCTGATGGCAGAAAAAGTGCTGGGCTAAACCCCCCTCGCTGTCTCTTTGGGAAATGAACCGGTGGTTCTCCCTTACAATGTGGGTAAATTGCTCATTCTTGAAACCCCTATAAATACTTATTAGCAACGATAGTGTGGCCAATCATCCTTACTGGGCACTATAAATTTTCAAAATTGTCCCAGAAGTTTGAATTTCAGATTTAAACGATATTACTTAGATGAAAGAATATATTTATGGTTCTTTTGATCTCCTGCAAGGTATTTTTGCGCTTTCAGAATTTTCTTACAACAATTGATTGTAAATTGTTTTATCATGTGTACAATTCAATTAAGGAACCCCCTTCTGAAATGAGGAAACTCCTCTTGTTTCTAACCTTTGTTTTCTTACACTATTTGTTAATCTCGAGAAAAAAATCATAGTAAAGGACTGAATTAATCTGAAGGTTACTTTCATTCCTTTTTTTATTACCGAGTGATGATTACGAATGACTTTGCGAACAACCGGATTTTTTGGAATTCTAACTTAAATTTGCGAACAGCGAATGTTGCTTTTCATGAAGTACCTCAAATTAAAGATATTTTTCATGGACTCAATAGACTCAACCAAGTACATTTTAGGTCGACGCCATAGATATGCAAGCAAAGATACTGTTTAGCTTACACAAACAAGGCTGTGCCTATACAAGAGATGAGAAATATTGCGATAAGTGACCGCAGGGTCAGAGAATCTCAGATGTGAATTTTAGGCCGATGGAGTAAACACTATGATCTCGAGGGTCAGCTAAGTTCTAAGAATCTTCCTTCTATTTTAAGAAGTAATTCATTTTCTCGTGTACCGTTGGGATGTCCAACTGGAATCAACCCTCCAAGCTAAAGGACCTACGCTAAGTGTTGATGTTTGATGAAGAGTTTCATTAAAGTGGGCCATCGGTATGAATAGTGTTGATATTTTGACGTACGTACAAACTAAAATTTAAGTTAATATCTGGCTTGGACATGTTTTCTTGTAGAAAAGATGCTCGAAATTCTTCATCTTTTTGAAGGGAACAGGAACATTAAGCAAGATACTAGGATCTTTTGCTAACGGTTTATATCCTTTTCAAATGTCAGGCATGCAAAGCCTTGTACTCAGCTGAAGAACTCTTGAGACGAATAAATACGTTTTTGTTTAGCTTACAAGTATCGTAAAAATATAGGGAGCTTGCACAAAAGGTCAAAAGGTCAAATTCAGTGTACGCGCTAGTTGTTCTGGAAGACAGCGCGCCACGCACCACATTGCTTTACTACATGACCTTGCGTCGGTGTGTGTCGTTTGTCCTCCAGAAGGTGGTTGCACTCGTTGACTTTTCCAAGCGTGCAAGCTCCTTATAGCTTGCCACAACAGTTATAATGTATGAGAGGACAACGTATCACTTGCTATTTCGTTTTGTTCGTATGCAGTTATATTGTACATACCAACTGTGGCGAACAAATTGTGGCATCGGCATTAACGAACTGTAGCACTACGATATCACCGATCAGGCTAAATCTATAGCAATAACTTTGGACTAAAATGTACTAGAGTCAACTTTCAATAGGCTATGTCTTAAATTCAGCTTCCAACATGTCTTAAATAGAAACATTCTCACTCAGAGTAGATTCTGTTGTAAACCGTTTTTCACAAGTAATTCCACTGAAAGAAGAAAGATCCTCTAAAAGCTATTTTGTACATAGTGAGGTATTTACGCAACTGCTACTTATGTTTTTTCAGGATGCATTCGTGTACATTTTGTCAGGTTGATAAAATCATATTGCCAGCTTATTAAAATCACAAATGAGCTTCCCAAAATGGAAGGAAGAGATAACAAGGGCGGTGTTCATCACGGAGCAATTGGCATTTCCCAACTTTAGTACAAGTCTCCGACAAAAATATAAAATAGGAGACTTTCAACATTGCTTTTTGCACCTACGGGATGATAGGAATGAGCAGTATAAAAATAGCGTTATATCACTGCTCTATTGTTTATACTCCTAGTTCCCATAATTCCTGGGGTATATTAAGTAATGATTAAAGTCGCTTATAGGATGACAAAGATGAATACTACCCTTTACAGACTCAAAGCATTGAGGTCATTATCTACTGAATGACCGACCCTGACTCAATGTTAGAGGACAAACAATGCACGTAATATATGCTATACCTAGTTACAGGCTTACCTCAGCCAAGGGGAAATTTCGTTTTTACCGTCGGTTCTGTGACGTTCAATGCATACGATTTATTTGTAAAATACCGTTTAAAAATTTAGAATGGAGATTAGGCAACTTCAAATAAGAGACATGTTTTTTAATTTTTCAGGACTAAATTCAATCTAAATACATAGTACTAGTAGTGCTTTTAATAAGTGACAGCCTCAAAAATATATGCTAGTGTCATTTCCCAAGTTTAATCTGTTTATAGGTTTCTTCTGTCTTATTTTGTGGGGATTTTTAGTCTACAGAAACATCAAGTATAGTTAATATTTGAGCTTTTTTTTTTTGTCTTATTTGTGCCTACGACACACTTTTTTAAAGGATCCGTGAAATGACCATTAAATCCTTAGTTGTTTGTTGTTTCTCTCGGTTCGTGGATGAAGTGGAGACTGAGGGTTTGCTCAATAGCCTATTCCTGACTAACAAATAAATTTTGGTATTTACTAGTGAAGAGAGGAATGGCTATTATACATGTGATCAGAAAGTTTTAAAACGCTGGGAAATAACAGCTTAAGTTAATAAATTTTGAATACTAATCTAACGATCACGTTCCTCGCTAACGAGCAACCTGTACAGGGCATTTTGTATGCAGCTTACGTCGTGAACACGAACATGCCTGTGTTCCTAAGTTCCTGAGTTCCTCCACCAAATAAAATCTATACATCCCGGAGTGTGATAAAAATAATTAAAAATTCCGCGAAGGCGACTGATATTATCTTCCTTTTGGATTAAAAGATATAACGTGCACTGCAATTAATTTATATACAGCTGTAGGTAAAATCGTATTGATTGGTACAGACCTCGTTATCATTTTGTATTGATTTGCACGATAGCAAGAACGACGTGCAAATATGTAAAAAGCACATTTTATGGGAAATGCATAGGACGTTATTAACAGAAAAAGCACTCTAGCAAGATTTCATATAAATAGAAAACATATTACGAGACGTTCGTCACGTTTTTATGTAACGCCGGCAATGAGAGGCTGAAGTTTAAATAGAGCACAGCATATTCAATAGCCTACAGGAAGAACAGTGTGATTAAATAATTCTTAGTATTGTTTCTTTCGTTAACGACCAAAGTGACACTTCCGAAAATATTTGCTGACAGTCTTTAACGCATATCTAAAAAGATTTTTGTCAGAAGTCTCCGGAAGGTACCTTTGACAGTGAGGTGAAAACCATAGGGCACAGTATATTTTGTTCTGGGGGGGGGGGGACGGGGCAGAGCGCTGCAGCTAGAGAAAAACCTGTACTACTTAAGACAATTGCTGAAGTTTTTGACAATACTTCTGGAGAAAATAAGGTTACATGAATATGAGGGAGTGTTGGGGAGCCCTTTTTTCCGTACCCCTCTGGGGGAGAACACAATACCAGTCATCTTGTGAAAACTCTTCGGGTGAAACATTTGCTACCTGATACCACGTGAGTATTAAAGACTGAATTCCGTACTTAATGAAGGATGACAAAATTCTACTTTGCTTTCTTTTTCTCCAACCTTTTGCCAAGCAAATGTGCAAAATTTTCTAAGGCAGTTAGAACAGATACCATGCTACGCATCCCTCGTACTATCACGTAACCTATTTACAATATTAAACTTTGAATTAGAAAACCAACTAGTAGTAGAGCTATTAGTTCTAAGAGAAGTCAAGTCTCAAAGGGTGGGTGAGGGGTAATTATATTCTTAAATTCCAAAACATCGGTAAATAACAAGACAGTTACAACTAGTGGGAAAGATCCAGCCTCCCAGCCTCATCACACCACTTTTGATCCGCTAGCACAATATAATGATAAGGTCAAAAGCGTTTTCTTTGGACATTGTCCTCCCTTCTTCTGGTAAACTAACAGCCTAGGTAATAAATCCGATAGAACACTCTTCATCTTCGGTCATTTGACTACTTTCTTCTATGCTGTTTCCTGGTAACTTATCATTTATTGAACAACGTTTACCTCACAGAAATTATACTAGCTGTCAAATAGTAACTTTAAATTCTTTTAGATCGTTATGAAAGCAGATCATTATGAGGTACGCTGGATACCAATTTGGTAATTCTGGTGGTTTTAAAGGAGAGAAAAAATCTTGGTAAAGCATTAAACTCCTTTGAATGTATTGTTATTAAGTAATAATTTATTAAAGGGGAACAAACAAAGTTATTGCAGGTCATAAGGGAAAGAGTAGACTATCTCCTTCGTTACAATAGTTACCCACACTGAGGTAAATATAGGTCAATCACGTAAAATCAGTTTTTCGTGTTCCACTGATTACAAAATCGTGTCTAGCAGCACATTGGGAGTCATCGTGTCGGCAGATAAACACTTGACTTCGATGAAAGTCGAGGTTGATGTCATAAGCTGTAAATGAAATTTTCTGATCTCGCACTGTCATCGGAGTGAACTGCCCCTGACTTGTGATGAAGCGTTGGATCAGTGTTGGTGATAAGTACTGGAAACTGGTTTCGTCCTTAGGCTTTTATGTCTTTAAGCTACGTGATAAAACACAGCGTATAGCAGACGTATTGTTCCAGGAAAGGTTGAAGACCAAAATCAAGGATTGTATATAATCTTCAGAGGGCGTTTTTACACCCCTTACTGACTTATTCCGGGATGCTCCTTAATTAAGGATTTACGAGTAGATATGAAAAAAGGTTTAATAAGATTCACTTGAATCAGGGAGATTTAATTTAAATATCACGCCTGCGTCTTAACGAATGCTATCAGACCCTGTTTACGTTTAATATGATGGACATAATGAAATGGAAGCCAAGGGAATTTCGCAATCTATAGACACTCCTCTGTTTCAAGATCCACATGTTTCGTTGTTTCTTTGAACACTAGATTAAAAGACACTGACGATCGTGTTTATCCATATTTTTAATAATCTTCCGTTTATAAGGAAGAGGAAATGTAAAAATCCTGCAAATAGAATAGAGTATGGCTAAAACACGGAGCTTGCCAAAGATAGCCTGGCAACAAACTGCAAAGATCGCCCTTACAATCATAGATGAGGAAACCCTTGGATTAAAAACTCTTAAAAAAGAGGTATAAGATCACCACTGTGTATGAACAACCTTGCACAAAAGACACATTCAGTCAGACAAAGATAGCACAATGAAAGACAATATAGTTGCTCCAAACCCTACAGTTTTTCCTACCCCTTTCGTTCCTCATTCCAGATCTTCTTCCCATGATAAATGAAAAAGAGGTTGACCTTTTGGAATGCTGCTTTTTTGAAGACAAAAACTTCCCTACCCTTTTTTTGTAAGTTTACAGTGGGTGCTTTAAATTCCGTCCAGATGTGGAGGTAGTCAATTGCATTAGGTACCACCTCTGGCGGTTACCTGAGACATCAATACTATCGATGTAGGAGACACGTTAACAACTGTCATCAACATTAATAACTGAAAGTCATCAAGTTGGGGAATTTATGACCAGATTTATCTCTCTTCTTCAGTTTCAACGATTTGCTGTCAACGAGGGTTTTTGTAAGAATAAGCACCCAGTCTTATTTCATTAACTCTCTCATTTGCACTACTTATCCCAACAGATTCAGCTGGCAGACACTGTGTAGGAAAAAGTAAAACAGCGGGTAGTACTGACTAAACTAGTCACTGCCAGGGAGGTGTTAGTCCTAACGTCCCTGCACCTATCACTAATTTGCTTCAATTTTAAAGTATAATCTCAATAATAGTCATAGGCGACGCGTACGGTATATTTTTCTGGGAGGGGACTGAGTCGTTTGTTCTCAAGAAACATGAGTATTATGTGAGCAAAGTGTTCGACATTTTCCCAGTGTGCTTTGGCAAGAACGTCCGGAGAAGGTGGGGAGTATGCAGCCCCTTGTTCCTTAGTTCTTCTTCATATGATGATTATAAGTGTGTAATATCGCATATGAAGGTTTTCCTTTCGTTATTTGTGGTTTTTCTTTATCCCAGATACATGATGCAGTTAATGAAACATGCCGTCATCATATGTAATGCGTTAGCTAGAGATATGCTCCTGCAGAAAGAAGATCAGGGCCCAAGACTCCTGGCTGTAGTTACACTAACGTGAAATTCAAACGTCCAACATTTTGATAACCGTAAAATTTCGAGACATACGTAGGTCTAATCTACCTTGAAACAAATTTTGAAGACGCTTATTTGAACGTTGACGATGGTATACCACCACAATTTTCATCTGCATAACCCAAAAGGATTTACAGGTGGGCCGGAATAGTATGGGGGGGGGGGAGGACCAATACAAACCAATGGAGATTACTGAAACATGCCTCTTGAAGGCTGATGGTGCCTTGAATTTTGTCTGTTTAGAAGCTCTAAAGTCCATTTTAAGAAGGGTGATAACACTGCGTCATCAATCGATCACAGATTTTTATACTAAATGGTATACAGATTCTTCTACATATTCCTCCAAGTTTCTGACCATATGCTCCTAATCCATAAGATTCAAAGTTATTTATGTCGATCTTTTTGAATTTTCAAAATGCTTACAATACGTCAAAGGAACATAAAATGTCGCTACTCACCTTCTCACTATTCACAGCCTGCTAATAAGACTCCTCATGGCCGCTACGCTCCTCGTGATATAAATTTCACACTGGGAAGCCACTTACGGACCAACAAAATGGATCTTTTACACCCTAAGTGACAAACATATATCTACTTTCAAGTGGACAACCCTATCTCAAATTTCGAGAGCGTAATGAAAGACGATGGCAAGTCCTCTGAAAAGTCACGAAGATCCTTAAAATGAATGAATTCAAGTTTTGGTTGTCTCTCTTTCAGGATTTCCATTGATGAGGGTTTTGAATACTACAGGAATCCACGGCAATAATTCGATCAAATTTGATCAAGGCTACATATGTATGTATTCTTTCTAATGCACCCACCATGGAATTTAACTTTATCTCGTGTGGTAAACCAATAACCAATTTTATTAATATCAAAGAAGTGTGGGGAGATTACGAACACCAGTGTTATAAAATACAGTTTTGAAAGGGTACCCTATGAAATGCTAGGGATCGTTTGAATGCTATTGAATATTTTTCTATTATTTCACAATTGATCATTTCCACATATAATTTGGATATTCGCCACATAGCTAGACCTTGTAAGAGCGATGTCAGGAATACGAGTGAGGGCTAGCAAGGGTATTTTCTCTATTTTCGAATATGAGTTCAAACGGCAAACCACATATTTTTGCCCGAGTGCGGGAAAAATGTTCACTACCACAGACGTCTTGTTTTCAAAATGTGTTCTTGCATTTACAAATCCTCTCTCACGAGTAGACGGGTACATCTTGCAGTCTTGATCGTTGCAAAAAACTTTCCGTTTACTAACAAGATTACAAATATTATTAAATTTCCTTTAAAACATTTACTGTTATTATTTTGGGATCATGCAATGCAATGCAACTTTAAAAGGGATCTTTTGCAAAATGAACTTAAATTTTTAAAACGAACTTCAAAGTTTGTTTCGCTTTGTATGTTACGTTGTTAATGTGGTGGAACCTGCCGGCGTCAATCATTATTTTTCAAGAAGGTCTGATGTAGTCATCAATTTCAATTCATATTGATGATTTATTTACTAATTCAGTGTTCAATTATTCAGCTATATAAAAGGGACAGGTTTACAGGTAACAGGTATGAGAGGTTGCTCACCAAAGTCATTTATCAAAATTGATATTTCACAAACAGAATTTCTCCAACATACGTTTCGTCTAAATTGTAATGCAATGAAGCACTTAATACGACAATGAAATGCAAACATTGATACTTTCATTACATTTGTTCCAAACATTAAAACCATGTTTATTTAAACTTTTGGCTCTGAATGCAACATGTCATGGATGTCTTAAACATGCATGGGAATCACCTCTCAAAAGGATAAAAATGGCACACATACCTCGAACTATTTCCAGAAAGATCAGTGAAAATGTATGGAAACCATCATGACTTGTTAGAGTGCGCTCTGCTCGTCATAACATGACTTAAATATACCGAGATTTCGCCTTTTGCAAGCGCTCTCCATGAGACTGCGCAATAGCTACTAATGACAGGAACGCGACACACATATACCCGAAAAGATATTAAGCGGATATTTACACAAGATGAGTTTTGTGCAAATGTTGAGAAGGAACTAGATTAACAGACTGCCATTAATTACAACTTAAATACATCCCGAATGTCATTTAGTGATGTTTCCATACGTCATCGTACCAAATGTAGTGATGAAAGCTACATAGATTCATTGAAGGACACATCTCTTTACTCCCAACATTAATGAATAGAGGTTCTTCATAGAATAAACTATGATTTTTGTGTCTACAAACATAACTGCCGCCATTATGTTTTTATATGACGGTGACAACCTCATACACAATAAATTCAGAGGGCGAAATATTTTTCATGTTGTCCAGATATGTTAAGATGTGTTTAAGCGATAAAACGTTCTGCTCTCAGCAATTTCGGAGAGGGGAGTCTACAGGGGGAGCCCCCTGCTGCCTTTGACTCCTGGTATGACGTTTTGCAAGCAAAAGATATCATACAAGGAACCTTTGCCATGAAAATATAAAAAGTTGCAAAAGTGAAAGCAATAATTATATTTCATTTATATTTTTTGTGTTTTAGTTAATCATTGTTTCAAGAGTATCTTGTCATGGTGGTAATATCATGATGGAACATTTTAACCCTTTCAATTTTACTTTTAAGTTCATCATTGGAAAATGTTTGACCCTTTCTATTAGAAGACTACTGATGCCCTTAATATTTCAAATATGTCACATGTACAACCTTTCCATGATTTGTTTTAATATGACAAGCTCAGTGACGTTGTTAACGATTATTGTGAAATTTATTGTATTGATCTGTGAATTACTTACACTCAACCCATGGAAACGGCATTAATAAAAATATCAATATGACCAAAATGAAGCAATCCTGAAAAAAGTGAAGCACAGCATTAAAATTGCTTGACAAGATATTGCCAGTAACACATGTATCCTTGAAGGACTTCAAAGCGTGTCTCAAATGTCATAACAGGAAGCCACAAAAGGGAAACAAGGCAATGTATCTTTTGCTTGAGTTGATCATTTTGTAATTGAAAAATATCCAAGATATAAAAGCTGATTCATTATTTTTCAAGAGATATTGGTCATTCATTTTGTTGAAATATCTTTTGGAAGGAACTTAAAAATGTTGGCTATTTGAGGGGATTAAAATACTGTACATAAAATTACAAAAACATTCTAGGCGTCTGTGACGTTGTAACCGCAGATTTACATGTCTTTCATAAGCAGAAAATATTACTAACAATTTTTCAAACAAATAACAAAATGTGATGAAAAAGCTTACTGTAAGTTTTGTGTTACTGTTTTTTTTTATATAGGCTACATTTGATTTAAAGAGGATATGGCACCCTAAAGATACTTAATCGTAACACCATTAATAGTTCTAAATACAGTTGATAAATGTGTTTTCTGTTAAACAATAATTCAAACAATACCTCCACTCTGTTTGGTCAATGATGACTTGTACAATCAGTTGTGTTCCCACTTAAGCTCACACACAGTTATGTCAATTTGGCTTCGAACAATGAAATCCAGTGCAGACTCTGTGACTGTGTCTTAGATGTGTACTAGACAGGTGTCTTTGTTTACACTGGAAGTGGGGCTAGAATTACCATTAGAAGGGAAAATTTTACTGTCTTGAGTAAGATTAGAGAGCCTTTAAGGTAGGGTTGCTTCCCCCTAAAATGGATGGAATAAAATCCATTGATCCACAAAATAAAATACATTCAAAGTAAAGTATCAGTGGTGGCGCTAGGTGAGGGAAAGGGGGTCATGGACCCTTTAGGGGAAGGCTATCCCCCGTCAGGGGAATTATCTATTTTCGTCGGGCAACCGTAATCGGTATGACAAAATATTTCGTTCCCAATGACGGGCAGTTACCCCGACCATTTTCTTGATTTTACTCTAAATTATGGCAAAATCTTCACTAGAAACCCCAAATTTTCCAATTTTCCTTACTAAGACCCAACCTTTTCATCCATCCTGTCCCCCTTTGCGGGGTTTCTGGTCGCTGCCCTCCCCCCGTAGAGGAGGCTGCACAACCTCCCTCTGTCTATGGGGCAACTCCGCGGGCCACCCCTGTAGAGTACATTTTTTTCGGTGACCATGATAAATTGTTAGGGGAAAGTTAATTTAGTGAAATATATTACAATAACATTTTGCATTTATATGGTGCCATTTCTAGACAACCGTAATCAAATGCCTAACACCTGTCCCAGATTTAATGCCCCCAGGCGGCTGCGATTTAGACCGGATGCATTGACATCATCACTTGCTTAAAAAACGCCCTTCATAGAAGACATGTTGCACGAATTGCTATGCAACTGTGCGTCCATACGTGTCCTCTAGGCATGTAAAATTCAGTTTTTATGACATTGTAAAGTCATGTCGATAAGATCTATTGTGTATTGGCTTAGTCCAAATAGCCAAGGCTTAAGGGAAAAAATTCTTTGTAGAGTAACTTACACATTGCGCCAAATGACATGTTACCTTACAAGTACCCATTTTAACCCTTCTAAGTAGAAGGAAGCAATTAAGGTAAGCCATGTTGCTCAAGGACACAACATTTTGAAGAGGGTATGAATGGAACTAGCAATCGGTTGATCATCAACCGACGCTTTAGCCAATTGTCCATTACGCTCTCTGGTTCGGGGTATCGTACTGTTGACGTGCTTGACACGCGACAGACTTATCGAGTCTGCTTAGTCCCATCAATTAAGTCACATTCTTTAAAAAAGACCTTTTAAAAAGGTTATCCTACACTCAAGATGTAAAGTTGCTGTAGTCACGCATGTGAGTATTTTTTGATTGGACTATTATTGACCGAGTAATTTTAACAGAAAATACGATATCTCCTTTTAAAATCAGTCAGGTTTTCTTTTCTTTTTTCTTTGTTTTATGTTGTAGCCAGATGTATTAACAAAGTGTGTAACTGGAAAGTAAAAAACAAAAGGAGCTACAGTCACTCCAGGCTTTTCTAGTAGATTTAAGTAGATTATTCTTGCTGAAACCCGAAGTTTCTGTCATTTTAAAAGGTTTTGGGTAATGACCACTACATGATACTACAAACCGATCACTAAGGCATTGATCTAATTCTTCTTTCGTTTGCCCTCTTCTGATTTGTATGTCTTCCCAATGCATGAAGGATCCTTAATATGGCGAACACACTTAATTATATCCGTGTTTTTTTCCATCCACCGAAAAGCTTCTAATTATCTCTAAATCTCACACACCGTTTTCTTCTGATGTCTTTGTTTAAAATGATACACCTGATTCCCTAAACTGTAAGGGCTCCTGTTAAATCCCATTTAAATTGAATGTATATTTAGCACTTTACCTAAACGAAGGATACTGTATCTCTTCTGAGAGATTTGCTGTGATTTACTGAGATTTGCTGCATTAACGTTACTTCTCCAGTGGTATGTTGAAATAATACCAGCGGCAGCATACGTTCAGCAACGGTGATCATGACAGTCAAGAACATTTGTGCTCAATTAAAAACACTTCACTCTTCAAATCTGTGAATTGTACATCTATATTTGTAGCTCACCATTTCATCAGTGCAAATCACTACAATTTATTCGTGAATCAGGTATAGAAGCAAGTAAGGGGGTACCAATCTACTGCTCAGCCTAACAAAGTGTATGAAATATTGGACTATAGGATAAAAGTAAATGTAGGCTTTGTCTATATAACCTTCTCATGAGGCGAAAACTCTACAGCACTCGTATCTGACACCCTTTGTGACTCTTTCATAAACAATTCCATTTATCGCAAGTCGGTAGTACAGATGTAAAGTCGGGTACATTCCATTTGATGTGCTATATCAATTGGCTTTACACCTCTTATTGATTGTACTTGGCAGTAATAAGAAGAGTGTAATTTTCAAAATGGAAAACAGACGTTTATGTTGTCTCCTGATGAACGTGTGATATTCAGCCATAATGACCACGGCACCAACGGCAGACGTATATGAAAGAAATTCTGTTCGGCAGTCGATATCTAAACAATTCTTGTCTAAAATCCCCCCTGGATGATTGCTGGGTGTTCTGTGATAGTGAAAACCACAGTTGCTCCAAAATTTCCCAGCGTAATTTCTGTAAGTTTTTTTTTAAAGGATAATCCTCTTTCAGTATAAGGCAAGTGCCTATGTTAGAGGAAAATGGCCTAAGGTCTCTGTGCGACTATTTAATACAGCGCTGGATTGACTCATTCATATAAGGTCGCTACGTCTCTCTACCTATACATATATATATACATATATATATGAGTCAGTCAACGCTGTATTAAATACTTATTAAATACTTAGTCCATTTTCCTCAAACATAGGCACTTGCCTTATACTGAAAGAGAATGTTAAAATTGAATGGAAAACTTAGCCTCAAGCAGGACTCGAACCCGCGAGACTCGCACACAAGGCGAATGCTCTGACCACTGAGCCATTGAGGTCTATGCATCAGAACGCGGTCAACTGAGCTTAAATACTGTTGGGTTAAGTTCGAGTCCTGCATCCTCTTTCAGTATAAGGCAAGTGCCTATGTTTGAGGAAAATGGCCTAAGGTCTTTGAGCGACTTTTTAATACAGCGT
>WURT03053007.1:0-14179 GCA_009936505.3 Holothuria glaberrima
CTCTCTTTTAATTTATGCTTTTTTGTGCTTGTATTGCGCTTAGATCTGTGAATAAGCGCATTATAAATATTATATGTGTATGTATGTATGTATACTAAATAGAAGTATTTGATTCCATTTGAGTAACAACTATCAGAACCTAAAAGTCCGCCAGCGGTCTGATACTGGGCGTTTTAAATTGAGTAAAGGTTTTTCTGTGGAACTCAGGATAGTGTAAGTTACACCTAGACAGGTTTTTCTATGGAACTGTGGATAGTTTACTTTACAGTTTGTGCATTGATATAAGAATGCAATACAGGCTATCATTTTGTATGTGTTAATATATTATTATTATTAATTAGACCTAGTATAGTTTGCAGATGACTACAGTGTGTATTACCTATTAGTTATCTGGCTAGGCCCTATATTGGCTCTATTGAGGGCTAGGTTGGTGATAAGGTTAGGCTCAAGGGTAATTAACTGGCTGTCCACACAACTGCAGTGGGAGTGAACATTGGACATTATTTGCTTTCGGTTGTTGCATGGGGTTTCAAATTTGCATGCTGTGTTTAGTAGCCTCACACACAGAGGCAATATCTTGTTCTGTTTTGATAACATATGCAGCGCAGTAGCTTTGTATGGTACAAACTGCATTGATGGTTAGCCTTCATATTAAAAATGGTGTGTATAGCGTGTACATTAGCCGTACCAGTTTTCAGCACACGGCAGACCCGAGCCATGTATGGAAATTCGAAGTTCAAAACTTCATCGAAGCAATTCTCCGCTGGGGCTGGCCGAGTGTAATCGGTCGTTTCTCAATTACCGATAGCGATAACTAGCCAGGCAATGCATGTTCGGTAGTGTAATTAAACAACAGTTGCATTCATTACCTCCATAATAGTATGTAAACTGTACATTCTGAAGTCTTGCAAGCTTAGTGTTCAATTATGCTTTATATAATTCAACGCTGGCTTGCACTTTCAATAAAATTTCATTATGATAAAATTAAACCAATTCTAGTGGTGGTACAGTAGGATTCATTTTAAGGACCTCCGAAGTTCAAGAGAGTTAAGAAAAAGTTGATGCAAATGAAAATTCTAGGAAAATGACGAAACTTGAAACAAGTTGATATTTCATGACAATTCAAATGGAGTAGGCTTGAATACTGGCTCTCCTGTTTTTTTTTTTTTTTCTGAAATAACACTGTTATAGTATGCTAGGAGGGTGTGAGTGAAATGCATGTTTATCAAATAAATAGATGGGCTGTAAGCAAATAAGTTGTGTTCGTTTGGCTCACGGCAGCAAAATCAAGGGAAATCTTTTGGATTATTTCAGGAAAAAGATTTCATAATGCAGAAGTATAAATGCAGTGCATACAGCCAGCCTTTGTACAGTGAAGACGTTTAACGTATTACTTACGAGTAAAGCTTTTAGAAATATTGTAAAAGGCTCTAGTTTTTTACACATGTATCGTGCATATTTTAAGAGACTGTTGCCGACTGGTTAATTTTTGGAGGGCTTAAAGACTGGCAATAGTTAAAAAGCCCCCTTAACACAACTTGGACGGCCATTTGTTCTTAATATTGGGGGGACAAGACCCCATTTTCAAATAAATTACTGTGTGAACAAGTAAAGTCAATGAGCAATTTCTCAAATATTGGGGGACATGTCTCCCTGTCCCCCGGGATCTCTGCCTATGACTTATCGTCTACGTGTAGCCTAGCCTACACTGGTCTTGTTCAAGACTCTAGTTCACTTTGCGTCCCCACACATCGGCTGCGAATTGTACTTACCAGTACACCCTCTACTGCGCTACTATTGAACTCGCATGTAAACTTCAAGTCCAGAACTAGAATCTTTGTCAATTACGGCTGAGATCATGTGACCGTGTCTGTATAGACTCCACCCACCCGTTATGATTATATTCATGATTTAAATAATTATGAGAATTTCCCTCTGCACTGCACAGTGTACTAGCGTAATAATAGCGCTAGTCAACTTACAAGATAAACTTCGCTTGAAGTTTAATGTTGCTTTTTCAAGTTGATCGCCACCGTTACTTACCTACAAGAGACAAATGTATGAAACAAAACGAAATAACGATGGCGAAATGTGCATTTTGAGAAATAGCCTAGGATTGGTTTGACCAAACGACTTGGTGTCTGATTTAGGTTAACGACGTTACTAGAAGTTGAGCGAACTGATTGAGAACTAGACTATACAATAATCTGACCATGGAATAACCTCATACGTATTCCCAAGGTCTGGACAGAGACGTTGGGTGTTGTTAGCTCCTTCTTGCTTGTATCACTATGTGCATGGTTTCCAGTTTCGCGAAAGGCGAATAACCCAAATTTTAGGATATCCCTTTCAATTGTTCTTTTCTGAAGCTTAAAAATTGAACAGTGTGTTGCGTATCATACTGCTGTTTAACTCACACATTGAGGGGGTAAGGCCTTGGGAGGGGGTATATGTAATTCTATACACATACATCCAAGACACCATGTTATGGCAATTTGACACTTCTGAGCACATGTCCTTCTGAAGTTACTACAGTAGCTTTTCCTAACAAGTTTCCGGTTTGCTGTGATCTTTGAAAATGTTTTCTCTGATGCATTCTTCTATTTTTGGTTTTGACGCCTGTTTTGTGTGATGAGATTTGATCATCTTTATTCAAACACTGAGTGATGCTACCTTGAGGAAACTTACAGTAAAGCCTGTTACCATGGTACTTCAATCTGTGTCAGGAAAAGTTCTAGACCCAATTTCACAACCCATACACCGTGACATAATTGTTGGATGAAAAAACCAAAAATTAAGTTTTTAGCCATGGCAGCTCGCCCCCATATTTCTACTTGTCACTGTAATGTACCTTGCATAGGCAGGCTAGGATAGTCTCAATTACTAAATTATTGCAGTTGATGAGTAACATTCCATTTGCTTTCAGTGATAGCTCAGTACTGCTTGAGCATCTGAGTTTGAGTTGACTGAACCAGAAAACATGCATTAACATGACCAAACATTCTTGAAAGACAAAAAACTTAAGATACTACACACTGTGGGGGTTGGTTGCGAGTAGCTCTTAAGAGATTCTTCTACCTTTCTATCAGCCCAGCTCAGACAGCCAACTAAAGATAGTAGGGTATTTTGGTCCTTATGCCCTACCTGTAGGATAGTTTTAATGAAATTACTCACAAGTTCAGGCTCCAAACACTCCTCTCCCAGGTTAAGATATCAGACTGAAGAAAACATTCTCATCTTGGGTTTTCATTTACTGGGCTAAAAATGTAATTATGCTTACCTCTGTCAATGTTAAATGCTTTGTGCACTTTGTTAATTTTAAAACTTATAAAACAATGAAATTTTTGTAGTAATGAGTGATTAAGGCACTTTTATTGTTTTGTAAACACAATAATTGCATTGAAAGGAAGAGGTCCTCATTTTTCAACTTTGGGATAAACTTTCAAATGCAGACATATGGTTATATATCACTGACCAATTTAATATCTGGCAATTAGGAACACCTTATAACTGTTCACATTACCTGAATATGAAAACATGAAGTCATTTTTAACTGAAGAGTCTGTGAATTTTTCTGCTATACAATTGCTGGCTATCCTACCTATCTATCTACCTAGCTTTCTTCTTACAAGGACAGTTATAACATCTGGCGCCCTCACATCCACAATTAAGTCACACTAATGAACACTTGGTTGAATGTGGACTTGAAAGCAACTCAAGCACCCTAATCTTAATTAGAAAATGTACTTACCCATGAGCAGAGTTAATGTACCCCAATCATCCTTATCCATGAAAGGACTTTTTTGATCATGTGACAATATTTTTATTACTGAATTGTTTAACTTATGGAGAATAATTGCTTCTTCAACTTTTGTCAGGAATGTTGTAACGAGTCATAATTCGAGTAACTTATTTTCAAAAGGGAAATGACTCGAACAATTGTATCATAATTTTCCCCATAGAAATAATAAAATGACTTGAGTCACCGACTTGACTCGAGTCACATTGAAAGTAGTAAATGACTCGACTCGAATAGAAAATTGAGTGACTTGTTACAACCCTGTTTGTTGGTAACAGGAACTGTTATGTTCAGAGACATCTTCAGAGGTACTTTAAAGACAACTGAAAGGAGATTAACAAGAGTATGCTGCTTTTTGAAGCAATTTTTTCACGACTGTCGATTGCCTTCAAATATACACCTTGGTGAATGATTTCTAAACATTTAAAATGAACACTTGGTTTACTCATCACACACTAACTTACTACTTACTATGTCCCTGCATGATGTCATTTACTTGCTCTTCACATATTTGTTCCTAGGAGTTTCAAAATTGGTGGCACTTTCTGAACACATAAATTCTTCCAATATATCAGATGAACATTTGTGCCAACACACAAAGTTACTCCTACGATGCTTGGAATGACCAACTAGATAACTAGTCTTATTCTCCGCATGATCACTTTTCCTGAGAGTGACATAAGAGCAGCTGGGAGATGCAGCCCCACCCCCCTATGGCCAGACCTTTTGATATTTTAGGACAAACTTCACAGTGACTAAGGGAGGGATATAGTAACACCATTACAATATTGTTAATCAATTACAGTACTTACCATACTGTATAAGATACCCACAAAGTACAATTATTCCCATTAAATATATTGTTTGGGTATAGATTTGTGCAGAAATTCAGCAAGAAACTTCTATTCATGAGAAGAAGACAAAGTTTTCAATTCCAGACACAATGAACAGCTCAGAGGAATATTATTTTCATTTTATTGAAAGGCTGGTGAAAGAAATAAAGGGATGCAATTACAATATGAATGTGATGTATCACGGTCCTAACATCATTATAGCATTTATGGGTTGCCGGACAATTACCCCCGGACAAATACTCCGGGTCAAATGCCACCTGGACAACTACCCACCGGACATTTACCCCCCGGTCTTATACCACCCGGACAACCACTAACGGGACAGAAACCCCCGAGGACGAATACCCCCATGATAAGTACCCCGGGCAATTACCCCCGGAAACACACCCCCAAGGACAAATACCCCCTAGGATAAGTACCCACCGGGCAATTACCCCCCGACAAGTACCCTCTGGATAATCACCCCCGAGGACAATTACCTCCAGAAAAGAAGACTCCCGCCCGCCGCAAATACGCCCTGCACATCCGGTTACTACCGAATTGTACCAGAATACGTCCGCCCGACCCTATCAACCCAGGGAACGCAGCGGCCGGGCTAACTGTTTTGCTGATGAACCCAACAGCATAGACCAGGGAGGCCTGGGAACACTTGTTTCATTTCCCGCAATGTAATGGGTCATGTTTAGGGAAAATTTCAACTCTTTGCAGGAACCAATAGTCGCGCTGCGCTTATTCTGAACAGAACTGGCTTACTTCAAACATTCTCTTCAACGTGAAAGCTAAAAATCTTGTGTTTCTTTAATACGGAAATTACTGAAAAACGTGAAAATGTCTGACAATTTATCGTTATGCTTACAATCAAAGACAATATTTGTGTGTAGTAAGTAGAAATTTACCGAATATTCCATGTCTTCTGTATAA
The DNA here is from genome assembly GCA_009936505.3 of Holothuria glaberrima. NCBI lineage: Eukaryota > Metazoa > Echinodermata > Holothuroidea > Aspidochirotida > Holothuriidae > Holothuria > Holothuria glaberrima. Next base: position 5,575 of record WURT03053007.1, read on the forward strand.
CAAAATTTAATATAAAATAACTAAGCTGTTAAAATCTGATTATCCACTAAATCACTAGGGTTGATGAATGAGGTGTATGAAATCGGCCTGACGTTTCGACTATAGGAGAGTCTTCTTCAGAGGGAGATGTACTTCAAATTTAATAGTATTAAAATTAATACTGGGTGTACTTCTTCGAGACACATTTTGGCGGCATCGTGCCAGAATGTTTGAACAAATGGACATGAACAAAATAAGTTTCCAACTTCAAGGCTCTCGTTGCTAGCGACGAACATTGCTTGCTATGCAGCCGCTGTCGGCACTTTTGTAGATTTTTGCAGTCTGAAATTTGTACTCAATAATCAAATTAAAGGTTATAGCTTACTAAAACAACACTGGACATTCGACACAATCGGACTACCATTTTAACATCGCCTTTTTCACGAAGGAAATACTTCATGATAGTAGTTTTGTTTTCTTAAAGTACTTAATTTAATAATTTAGAACTACCGTCTGGGTAAAGGCTAATTACACACTCGTTTTTCAGAGGTCGGTAGGTACCATTTAATAGAGGGATTCTTTACGTATTATTGCCTTACATAACAAACATTGATGTAATATTCATCCCTGTTGTTTGAGTGGTACGATTCCCAATGATGGTCCTTGTTGTCAGTCCCATGACGTAAGATCGGACACGAAAATTCGGCGCGTTTCGTGCGCAATCTAGTTTGTGCCACAATCAGAATTTATAGGCTTTAAAGAGTATCCAGTCGGATTTTGTTTACCCTACAAACTCAGTCACAAGGGCCTATAAGTACGCCCCTACCTATAAGCTGATACAGCATTGGTATTCTGTAGCAACTAAGATCAAAATATAATATTGTAAATAACAATATATTACCTAAGAAGATTTATTGCACATGCCTCAATTTTTGTTCTATTGGTGCGTCGTCGCGCCTGTAGTTTTCTGTGTATACCGAATTGGTGTGTCAACTGAATTTGCATGTAAGCCAGATTTGCGTGTATACTAATTTTGTATATATATAAGCTGGGGCCCCTTGAGTCGACTTGTCTCGAGTGTGATTTACTCTTCCTTGTTGTATGTATTTTCGTACGGTACTCAGAGTACAACGAGGCAGGTTTGTAATTATTACAATCCCCTCTTGCCCCCGGGGCCGCAATTTAAATCCCCATCCGACACCAACTACATTACAGCTTTGACTGCCAAACTCGAGATGGGAATTGACCTGGTGGGGCCAGCATCACAAACAGGCAGAATGGAGTCGCGAGGAAGCGAGGACCTTAAGAGACGTATTTTTGTAGGGGTGTGGTGAAGTGTAGTTTTTGGGTACCTCAAAATAAAAATACACGCGCAATGCTTATTGCGTATATGTGACATCACCATGAATTTGGATGACCCCCCGCCATCCCACACTCCTGGCGGCGCCAATGATGTAAGTTTAGTCTTGCCTAAGAATGTCAAAATATTGCACCATAGCATCTAAGCACACTTCCTTACAGTAAAAATCTCTCAAAGGTGAGGGGAACACCCCATGAAAAATCCCGGGTAAGGGCCTGACACTACCGGCATTTGTGAAAAATATTACAAGGAGAAGCTTCTACATGGTGGGCAATTTGTGGGCAATGTAGCAAACACTAATTCGTACAAAGTTTGCATGCATAATTATTGTTACTTTGGAAAATTACATTGATTTCTTACATTACCTTCATTCTTTATGCAAAAGAATGATTAGACAAAGAAAATAGGTTTTCTTTCAAATGGTAGTGACGACTTGATCTCAAGCCTCTTTCTTTTCTTATATTTCATACAATCATACATACTTTTATGAAACCTGATAGGCAATTTTGCTGGTATAACGGGTTAGACCGTAACCGGTTTTTACTGACAGACCAGCGCTCCTTGATACAATGGAACCCGGAGATGGATTGCTGGCTGACTTCTTGACGGGGAAAGGGGGTATGAATTGTGATGAAACACCAAAATAGAGGGATGGACCGTAGTTGTGATTGCCCCGCCCTCCCCTCTGCTCATCTCGTCCTAAAATGGCTTACAATCACCCAGAATAACAAACCAAGTAAAAATTTCTCAAAAAACCTTAAAAATGGTGAATAGGAATTAGTCGGAATTGTTCGGGATTATTAATACAGAGCAGTATCTCTATAACTAATAGAAAATTAATAGTAACTACCATCAGTTTCCACATCTACCCACCCTGCTTCTTCAACCGCCGTCCCCCTATCTTACCCTTGAACACGACCCATTGTCCAACCGTATCCATGATTTTGGGGGGCTTATATATGAAAAGCTTGTTTCCGGGACTTTTAAAAAAGTCGGGATGGGAAGTTTACAAGGGTCGGGGCACACGAAGACCCTAGTGATGCCAGTTTGACCGACGCCCTGACCCAATTGAGAAAATGCTCTCGCATTTACCCTAGTGGCCCGGGTATATGGTGAGGCCCGCCACCAACTAAACTCAAAAAAAGACCTGCGTATCCGTCTCTGACTCGTCCCTAACATTTAACGGCATTTGCCCAGTGGGTATTTGGCCGGGGGGTAGTTGTCCGGGTGGGTAGTTGTCCGGGTGGGTTTGTCCTCGGGGGTAATTGTCCGAGGGATATCTGTCCGGGTGGTAGTTGTCCTGGGGTAATTGTCCAGCTTGGGATTTGTCCGGGGTTAAATGTCCGAGAGTTAATTGTCCAGGGGTTATTGACTGGGGTAATCGTGCGGGAGATAATGTCCAGGGGGTATCCGTCCGGGTGGGTATTTGTCTGGGGGTATGTGTTCGGTCAGGCATTTATGTCACTGAGCATCATTGCATTGCAATGTCTTCTTACAATTACTTTCTTTGGCATGCGTGTTTGCACCTACGGTATATTGCAGGCAAATGTATTTGGACAGAAAGAGGAGTCTTTATTTGAATAGAAATATGGAACTGTAATATCTTTTTTGGGGGGAGCAGGAACTAAGCATAGCTTCTGACCACTATCCTGGGGTAGGGTGTCCCTTTCTCCTTTGAGACATGTTTGAGTAACATAAGCGTTGTGTATGCAATTTGGTGCAACATATGGCCAATCTCGTAAGGAAATTGACTGCAATTTTTTTTACAAAGAGATCAGCTAAGGGGCTTTTGTACTTGAATTATTAGGGGTGGGAACCAACTTCTGTCACACCACATATTTCGCTGCCTCCCCCCCCCCCCATTTCTATGTGCTATAAGAAGTATAAAGCTTTGGAAAAACAAATGACCATCATTCATGTTTAGAAGTAGGAAAGAAATCTGCTGAATTGAGATCAGGTTCCTATCTAGACTGTGCTCATTTTTGGCAACTGATTTCTAAACTACAAATATTATCTTCCCAAAGTACCAATGAAACTCAGACAGACATTCAAACCTACCTCAATGAGAATGACAAGTAGGAGAAGAGATATTTCCCTGGTGGGAACATGTTGGATGAAAACTTTAAAATCAGGCCAAAGACTATACTTCCATGAGATGGCCCACTCAGATAGGTTTTCTTTATGCTGGGAGACAAGAGTTATTCATAGATACAGAAGTATGATTTAATATTTGCTCCCACCCACTTATTCTTGGCTTAGAAAATTATCATGTGTACTTAAATTATGCAGTTTGCAATTGATTGGCTAGAATTCATGTTAATTACTAATAAGGAAACTAAATTTTTGACAGACCTCTTTGCAGACTGTGCCCTATTGGATTGAACAAACACAAAAACAGAAGAAAATGGTTTAAAGAGAAAAACAAACAGAAGAAGTTGTTTAGGGGTTTAAAAACAAATAAGGAAGAAGTGCATTCATTACCAAAAACACTTAATAAAGATCCATCAAAATAAGAAAACCAAGCTTGACTGCTCAAAAAAAAATTGGTTACAAAATGAAAGAAGATGCAGAGTCCTTTTATTTTTATCAGCCTTCAAAAATAAAAGCAAAGGTACTGATGGACCTCTTAGTACTCCTTAAGCAGAAAGTGAGGTGTCTGACACTTGGTCAAGACCCAATCAAACACACTTATGTTTTGGACAGTCAATGGCTCCTGAGAAACAGGATGTTACCCTCTTGCATGAACAGATCAAAGTTAGAAAAAAGTTGGAAAAATGTCTGGTAAAGTCAGTGGCGTAACCAGAGGGACGGCCCTTACAAAAAAACGTGTGGCAGTTTGTTCCAAATCCTCAGGTTTTCACATGTTTTTGCCACAGGCAATCACAGGTTTTCGCATGAAAACCTGTGTTTTCCCTTGACAATGACACAGGTTGGCCAGTTGCCACACTTTGCCACAGGTTTGACGCAGGTTTGCTATAGTTTTACATGCAAAATGTGTGGCAATTAAAACCAACGTTAACAAAGAATTCTGAGACAAAACCTGTGGCTTGAAATAACAGGCAGTGAAAGGTGTGTCAACCTGTGTCAAACCTGTGCCAAACCTGTGTCCAGAGTGTTCCAAATACGCAGGTTTTCACCCATGAAAACATGTGAATTCTTTTGTTTTTCGCGCGTGATCACGCGTGGTTGCAGACAAAGGTTGACACACCTTTTTTTGTAAGGGGGCAGGGGAGTTGGAGCCCCCCAGTCAAATGTCTTGGCCCCTGCTTGCCGCCAAATGAAATTCAGATATAAAAAAATGGGCAAAAATTGTACGAGACAAAAATAAAGAATACTCAGCTGAAACTTCCAAGGCGAGAGAGACTGGGAAGTGCCATTTCCTGCAATCTGAGAGGCATTTTTATCAAAACATTCTCTCTGTACGCTACGCGCAAAGTGATGGTGGCGCTCCGCTTAGTGTCATTACTGCTTGCCCCCTACTTCTGACTGTGCCCCCTCAGCCCGCCAGATAAAAGTCTGGTTAAGCCACTGGGTACAGTACACCGGTTTCCTTTAAATGAAGTCTGGAGGGTCTGAAGAAACACGATTGGTCTGGAAATTTTCTAAAATCACTAGTTGTAGTGGATGATTAAGTTTTGGTGAACGACTGGATAATTTCAGTACTCTAGGTAGCAGCAGAAACTGGTATCTATCTTCAAGTCTGCAGTATATTGGTGATGCCTTATGTCTGTTTTTGAATATCGCACACTAACACAGTTCCCGAGGTTAGAAGATAAATCTCAAAGGTTATAATCAGATACAGGTGTATTTTTCCTTTCTCCTGCAATCTGAAACACTGTGATCATGGCCAGCCCCTGAAATACCTTAAAAAGGAAAAATATCATGTTGACACATAAAACATTGACGAGTGTATAAGGATCAAAAGATGTGTACTTAATGAAATACTGTAAGGTTCTAAAGAACAATTTTTCAGGTATTTGGCTCATCTCTTCACTGTGAAACTTCTTAAGGACCTGTTCAACATAATTCTGAGTACCATATCAGGCTTCAGTGTTTTTGTAATCCTAAGAAAATTCTTATGACATCTTTAAATTACAACTTATCAAAACCTTAATTTACAATCCTTAATGTTATAATCCAAAAGATATGACATAGTCCTAACCTACCATGTTCAAGCAATGTATAATGAAGCTTGCACATTTTTAGCTCAAAAAGGCACACATTTTGTCGACAGATTTTAGTAATACTCGTACACATTGGTCGTTGAACATTAGGCTACCTGTCACATTCAAGAAGTTGAGGTCAAAGGTCATTTATGGGTCATTAAAGGCGATATGTCAATACTTTCAAAACGTATCTCCTCCCACAAATAGCTCTGTTTGTTCTTGAAAGTTAGTCATAATATTTCTTATAGCGGTTCTTTAGGGTTGTACAAAGATTTTTGATCAAAGGTCATACGAAGTCATTAGAGGTCAAAAGGTTGAAATCTTTGATCTGGTAGTGCTTTGCTCCTGTTAGTCCGATATTTACCAAACATGCTTCAGTTTATCGATTTTTGAAGGGCTTCAAGGGGGTGCAAAATGTAGGTCAAAGGTCATCCAAGGGTCATTTGAGGCCATAGTTGTAAATTTTTGAAGTGCTATTTCCTACCAGATGCTTTACAAAATTATCTTTAAAATTGCCCAGAAGGACGACTGGCATGTGCAGATTACAAATTAATTCTACAATTTGGGATGAAGAATACTGTTGATACCTTTCTAACCAATTTTGCACTACCCCTCTGTTTTTTACCAGTCTCACAAAATCAGTTTACTACCAATTTTTCTTTATACTGCACTCTCTTTAAAACTGTCTGTCTACAAGAGGTCAGTCCTGTGAGGATGTTAAGGTTAGTTCTTTGATGTGTATTTCCATTTGGCATTTCCATTGTGTGTGCATTGTCAGAGCATGGGGTGTATAAGACCAGAAAAGTTCTGTTAAGACTCAAGGTCAAGAAGTGAAATGACATTTCTACCACACAGTATTCATGTTTTCTGGGCAGTATTATTTCTGTAGGAGTGTAGGGTGATGTAGAAGGTCCAAAAAGGCAGAGGAGTGCTCATGTTAAAAATGATCAGCCACCATCACTCTATCTATCTCTCTATCTATCTATCTATCTATCTATCTATCTATCTATCTATCTATCTATCTATCTATTTATCTATCATGTCTGTCCACAATTGTTTAAAGTGCTGTCAAACGCTCAATGTTCGATGGATTTTCGTGAAACTTGGACACATTGATTCTTGGTGAATGGGATACTTCTGACCACCAGGAAATGAAGATCAAAGGTCATTAAGGGGTCAATTTGTACTGATAGGTGTGAAATCTTACATATGTATCTTCTCTCAACCAAAGCATCCAATATTTTTAAAATTTAGTCACAATATACATTAAGTTATTTGTAACAAAATCTTGTTAACACTTTTAACTTTTCAAAAAAGCACAAAAAACTTCAAACTCTGATATGGGCAAACATTTCCAAACAGCAACTAATTTACTGTAGACATGTATGCTAATCACAATCGTAACACCCAAAAAGTACTACAAACTACTGTAAATCAAATGTTGAAAGCTACAGCAGGTGCATATCAACAAAGCATCATGTCACTTTTCAGGGTTTGAGCTTCTGCACCGTTGGTGTTCTAGTTTTCTGATACAAGACTTCTGTTAAACACCCCCCCCTTGAAATTTTTCTCAACTTTTAAGTATTTTCTATAATGGTTCCTTGCCTATAGATTGTTGAACAAGCTCATGCAGCAGCCACAAAATTAGGGGGAACTTTCTGGGCTCCAGCGCCCCCTTTTTTGGCTTCATTTTCTTTAAGAACAATAAATTGTTATTAAAATGCTTATTTTTATTATTAGTTGCCAGGAAATGACATTTAGGTGTCTTAATTTCAAATTTTCCCTAACTTCCAAGATTCCTCCTTTCCCTCCTACAAAGGCTCCACTCTCTTGAAGCCAGCAGGTGCAAACTTTGCCCTCAAGATGTTAGCTCCACCTTTTTTGTAAAAAAAAATAATATAAATATTTATTGAAATGCTACTTTTCATTGTTAGATGCTAGGAAATAACATTTACGTGTCTAAATTTCAGATTTTCCCCAACTCCCAAGATTCCTCCCTTCCCTCCCACAAAGGTTCCACACTACCTACATTTGAAGCTAGCAGGTTCAAACTTTGCCCTCAAGATGTTAGTTCTCCCCCCCCCCTTTTTTTTTGTAAAATACCCCTTTTTTGTAGAATCCTGGATCGTCTCGTTTACAGTGTGGCCTAACTGCTCCAAAAGCCTAAAGGCATTACAGTATGGTACCTTCGTTATTGTATAAGCTTAGGCTATTTCTGTGCATGATAAACCTTCTGATACCTCTAGTACATTTTTTACAGAATTCTCGGCTCTAATTAAGTACTTGGGTTGTAGGCCTTTCTTGTATTGAGGCCTTCATGAGGATTGTCGATTTCAAATTTCATAAACATATATATATATATATATACATATACACATATACATATATATATCATTGTTTCATAGATGATCGTAGCTTCGACTTTCTTTTTTGGTGATATGTAGCGACATTGTTGACGCTATTTTGGCGATAGGCTATATCAATATGACATTTTTTATTCATATTGCGCAACCTTACTGCCTGCGCTGCAATACATGCTTATATCATGCTTGTTTGCCTTCACAACGTGTCATGTGCCCTTTTCTGACATTAATGTTCTGAAGTGAGCTGCCGAGTTAAGTGCATTTGAGCAAGGAATTGCTCTCTAGCAGCTCTCAGGTGAAGCCAATGTCTTTTCCATTAATTGATAAAAAAGATAACTAAACTTTATTACTTGGGAGGAGAAGGGCGAGGTGAGGACAGTGGAAGTCCATAGAATGCATGCAGTTGGTTAATAACTCCACACTCACTACTCACGATTCTTCTTTCCATGGAAAATGATGTGAAATCTACCTTGAAATACTTTTAACAACTAAATACATCTCTAAAGGTATTCATAAAATGTTTTTTTTTCTTCAAATTTTTGAGGAAGCATATTTGTATAGAAATTTACTTAATTCCTACAATGGGTTAAATGGTTTTGTTTGACCAACATAACCATCTTGTAATTTTCTGGTTGATATGTCTTATGCAAGGTTAAGTGAGTTCAAAGTTAAATGGTTTTCCTGAAGAGTCTCTCCACTTCCCACCAGAAAATCGTAACTTAGTTCCTCTATCATAA
>WURT03053018.1:1760-14177 GCA_009936505.3 Holothuria glaberrima
TAAAGTTAACCTCTGAGTCTGGAATGCATAATAAATCAGTCAATTTAAGAGGTGGCTTTATGCCAAAATTAGAATTAGAAGTGTTGAGGGAGCTTGTAACATGTAGCAAATAATGTGATCTGCCTTTCATGCACATCTTGTACTACTGTCATCATGCCAAAATGCACTTTGCTAAAGAATTTATCTATCCACTATGATTGTTCAGGGTTCCATTTAAATTTTGGAAACTTAACTAAATATCTCTGAAAGCTAAAAGTTTCCTTTGAGAAATAATACTCAACAAGTCTAGATGACTGCACCACTTGAATTGAGCAATCCTTTTCCTTCTTTCCTTACTAAGCCTAAAAGACTTCATAAAATTTGTGTACATGTCAAGCGCCAATGATATAATGAGGTTCTGCATGATACATCATTTTACACTGTAAACCATGACAACTCTTACCTAAAAGCTATTTGTTCTACTTGGGGTTACTATTGCAATCTGCCGCTTTTCCTCTATTATGTTGGACATTTCAACAGCTCATTTTGCACTTTAACCAAACAATGCATTCCTAACACAAGAGTTGCTGCTGATGGCTTGGAATCAGAGAGCTACCTCCCAAATCAAATTTAATCTTTACTGTGTCACAACAGGCCTGAAATATTATTTCACTGTTGGTGGGCTATTATTGCCATAGCAACCTGTACTGCAATAGGTACAAGTCCCTGTTGTAAAATTAGCTTTGTATGAGCATGGTATCAGTATATCACACTGTGGACTGATACAGTCTAAGGTATGTGCCACACCTAAAACAACACGAGTACCAGTACGAACGAATAGGCATGTAGATGGCATTATCGCCAGCAGAATTTATTGTATATTACAAACCACACAATTTAAGAACAATCTGTCAGGTCAATGCTACAATAGTCTTCAATTTTTGAAGAATGCCAGAAGGCCAAAAATTTCTCTTGGAAACTCAAGGCAGAGTCTTCCCATGAATCATGGCTTTTGACATCAACCAAGGAATTTTTAGCCACATCTGCCATGTTTTGGCCTGAATAGTTTGTAAAATCAATTATATGACAATAACTCCAACAGCTACAGTATCAATCTAACTTTTTGTAAGCAAATATGGATGACTTTACATTATAGGCTACTGTATGCTACTGCAAAGTATGATTGGTGATACTCTCCTTTTGGGGTATAAGGGGGAGGGGGGACTGCATCTAGGAAGAAGGGAGGGAGGAAGGGATTTGATTGAATGGTAGTGTGAGTTGCAAGGCACATAACCCAGCATACTTGCTATTCTCAGATAAAGAGACGACCTAAAGCATACAGTGACATACTAGTGTCCCAGGAATTGTATCAATATCTAAGCTCACAACAGCCTTCACAGGGCATACAAAGGTCAACAGAGTGTAAATTATGCTCTGAAGTAATATAATTCCAAATAAAGGATGCAAACACAAAACAAATCAAACATATATATTCCAGCACAGCTACTTCAAAACCCTTATCAGCTGAAATGAAATTACTTAGTATTTGCTTATGACTTCAACATTACAGTCTGTACAGGTAGAGATGCCCCAGAGTGGTCCATGAAGTCAGACAGTTATTTTACATCCCCTGGGAACACTTGTTTCATGTCATAATACTATGACCTGAGTTTGGCATGTCAGTTAAATGTTACACAAGTAGCATGTCACACAAGGGATGGTAAGATATGGGGGGACTTACCAGTTCTGGGTTCCCACAAAGCTGAAGTTTCAATATATGGTTGGAGGGACCACATAAAGTCACTTCTACTTTGCTATGGTATGTGTTTCAAAGTGGATACATACCACATAAAGTTGTGCTACTGGTTTGCCAAGATCTATATGTGGGTAAGCGGGAACATCAGGTGTAAATAGATGGTAATGAGGTGCCATGTACATTGCTATGTTAAGGGTGGTAGGTGACAGCACTCCCTCCCCCACCCAACTATAATTCAAAGGGATAACAAAAGTACCACCTTATATGATACTGTATGAGAATAAAAAAAAAAATGAAAATCTAGTGACATGAGGAAATTTGTCCCACCTTTCCCTTTATACCATTTAACCCAGTTTAATTGGGAAACAGACTTTTCAGGATAAGAGACTGATCACAATTGACACTGTTGCTTATTTGTTTAGCTAATGTCTGTTCATCTTTTGTGTATTTTTACTTGCAGGAGTAAGCTCTCCACAAGCCTTTGAGGATTTTCAGCTAGCTTCCTTCACATCATGTCTAAAACTGAATTTTGTCAGTACTACAACACTGTATACATTTGAATCACATCGTGCAGACCTGGAAAACAAATAGCATTAATGAAACTGATACTACATATAATAGCTGGGTAAAGCAATCTCTGAGTAAACAAATTAACATAATAATTAAACCAACAAACACAATCCCATCAAAACGTCTTTTTATGATGCCAGGAACAAATTAAACACAGAAGCATTAAAGTTCACTAAAAAACAAGGTTTCTCACTTAATGTTTTAACACAACTCTTTTATTCTTGGACAAATTATTATATTACTGCCTATTCATTACAACTTCCTGTCATGAGGAAGAAATGCCAGTTACTTTTTACAAATTCTTTGAAAACTTGCAGCCTTGCAGCCACATCACCCAGAATACAAAAGAATCATTTATGGGTAGGACCTATACCTTATCACACAGGTTTAGAAATGGCAACAGTATGGTTTCCTTTTGTCTTCCACATAATCTGATTCAAATATAATAGTGTTGCAATACCAAATTAATTCATTCCTAAACATAATGTGTACAAGATTAAAGTTTGTCTCACTAATATGAAAATATTTTATTTCATGAGTATAGAACACTCCCTTTACATTAACACACATAGACGGATAGTACACAAAGTCTACGGTAACTGAGCAGCAATTGTTTTACAACACTTTACAAGCCATGCATCACTGTCCAGTAATTTGAATGAGGTATAGCCCCTGTAGTTTGCCTATGTAGTATCAGCATTTTACAGGAATTTAATCAAAACCATGGACTAATATGACGAATAACAGCTCATACCAATACTTAGTACTGATGACTGCATGGTCCATAGCACTGTAACAAGAACATAAAGCACAATATTTGTAGCAGCATGCACACCAACTCTGCAGCAATGAAAACCAGTGAGAGACCTCTTCAAGTTGCTAAATGAGTTACTGTATGCCTATACAATGAAATCCATTAAACACAATTTCAACATACTATGGAAAAAACCAGACTCAGAGAAACTGTCTGAGTCATAACACCCACATATACTGTAGGTGCAGGCACTATACAAAAACAGCCATGACAACTGCTGTCTCATAATGCCATGGAAACAGATATATAAAAGAAGCTCTCAAGCTTTATACAGCAAAGTAATATCACAAGAAACTCTTTAGGTTTCACAAATTTCTATTTTTCATGTCTTAAACTTCTTTCAATTATATCCTCTGCCACCATTAATACTAACTATGTAAATCACACAATGCTAAAGATAGGCCTGTATTATCAAGTCTTCCATGTACAGTATTACAATACATTATGTACAAGATGCACCATCTGCAGACTACATCATACTTTTAAAGATCTAGCTAAAGCTTATCACCCTGACAGAAATGATTTCTTCTTTTTCAGTGGTTAATAATCTGCCACAAAAAATTGAACTACAAACCAAATTTTCCTGCAGATACTGTGGCGGGGTGGGATCTTTAATGATCAGTTCCCAAGTGCTACAAACTACTGAACTTATTTATGACGTCATAAGTGGAGCAACGGACAGTTAATACAGTACTTCTCATAGACCACGGACACTACACAGTAGTACATACAGCACACACAGACTTCTTACAAAACGGACTGCGTATTATAAGAAATCCATGTACAACCCATTAGAGGGTGTGACAGTAGCCAATTTGTAATAGTGTTTTAACCCACTTAGTGACTTCTGAATCCTATGTTTTCATACACAGGTCCTTTATATCTGTATGAATGTGAAAAACTCACTGTTTGCAATAGGCGGACAAAAGTTCAAACCATTGTAAGAAGCCATAGAATATTGCTGGAATTATTAGAGTTGCCAAAGTATGACTTGCTGAGAGTGGAAAACAAATAGTAGACTATAACATAGCAAGATATCTCTACCAATCAAAGGTTTGCTTTCAAGCTTGTCCCACACATTTTCACTCAGTGTGTATTTCTTAAGCGTGTTCTGATTGTCTAAGTCACCCTTACAATGCATAGCTACTACATACATATGCTGTGCACATATACAGTAGTACACCACTAGTACCGTCATATAATCTACATTACATATCACATATAAAGTACTTACGTAGTATACATTCTCAAGGTTTTTCAGAAGAGTTTTCTCTTTTAGGCGTTTTCTCTTTAAAGGGCTTTGAAAACTCTCTGAGCAGCCAGACAGTGGCAAAACTCGTCTTGCTCAAGGCGAGGCAAGATGGAGAGAGAGGGAGAGTGGTCTTACCACGTAGCCAGAATAGGGGCGCTATCCCGGTGCTAACAACTTATGCCAGATGGTAAATGCAGGTAATTTGGGGAATTACGTATGTAAACAGGAGGTAATGAGGAGCGAGATAGACCCCTAAATTTACCCATGCTGATAATGGTGAAGAATTAGAATACATGTACATGTATACAAACATACGTGTACATGTAACACAGTATGTGCAGTAGCAATGCAGTCCCCAATTCTCTTAAACTCCCTAGATTGGGAACCTACTGTACGAGCCCCAATACTCACCTCCTATTTACATGTTTCTATTAGTTTACCAGGGTCTAGTTGCGGGTAGTGGGGATTACATGTAAATAGGAGGTAAGAGAGGGTCGATGTAGATTTAAGGTATCAACAGGGTCACAAAAAGAATAAGTGGTGTGAAAACATTTGTATTCACAAAGCAAGTAACATAAAATCAGACTTTTATCTCTTTTTCTCTTCTAATTCCTTTTATACTGTGATGATCTTGAAAGCTTTTTGACCTTTGAGGGTTGATGCACTTTGCTTCTTCAGAGTCACTTTCAAGATGAATTAAAGTACGCAGATGCTTTGTAGAATACCTGCCCTTAAGAATGACATCGCTGTGTTAATACTGTAACTTTGCCAGAGGTAACTGCAGACAATTAGGGGAATACATATAAAGAGCATAAACAGTCACCCCACACTATTATGAAACTACACCTTTATTTTCTCGCAAACATCCTCTCACTTCACTTCAAGTATCTTTTATGGTATGTCAGAACATACAGTAAATATTGCATATTCAAGTAAGAAAAGGTGTTACTCTGCATGAATTTAAAAGTGTTGGCACAGGATTCCTCAGAGCCATATACTCAGGTAAACTAATCCAAATTGGTGTGACTGCATTTTCCCTTTAAACAATTACTGAGAAAGTCTGAAATTTCCAATATATGGATAGGCATGCAGAAATGGACATAATGTTCAAAAGACTACTATGCTTCCAGATCAGAATGTAATCTTTTTCCTATTTTCAGCTATCAATTTTCAGTACTTCCTCTTCTTAAGCCATGGGATGTTGAACTAGAAACTATACAACAATAATACCATTCCCTGTACTTCCTGAGTTCATGAATTTCCCCATTTATGGGAAACAGAGATACCGTCCTAAGTACGAAAGTCTGACGACATAAGTCAGTATCCATCTCCCCAAATGATAGAGGAAGGAAGCTATGATGCACAGTCTGGGTTGTGACAGAGTTCCTGGTGGAGAAAGCCTCTTTCCTACTTGTACCAACAAGTGTTCCCATATGTTACTAGTTCCTTTACTGGACATGTACAACAAAGAGATAAAGAGCGGTACAAAACAGAACACATTCTTCCACAGTACAATACAGCATCTATTCATAAACTTTACTGAGTTTGTGATAAATAAGAAAATACAGGACACAAAAAATTTCCTCAAACTTACCTGTAATTTGGGAATCTATAGACTCTAGTTTACCCACCTATTTATAGGCCTACAGTATGTGTGAAATAGATGCAATAACACATGAAGCACTATGTGTGTGTACACTGCAAAAATGGTAACACATTGGGAAGGAGCATCCAAAGTGCATATAACAATACTGTAGGCCTTGTGCATGTTCCTAAGAAGAAACATAATTAAGCATGACAATAGTTACAATACCATTCACTCCTTCAGTCTTTTTCTGTTCATCTCATGTTCACATACAGAATTTCACTGTGTAATACAGATAATGCCTGACCTGATGTATAGTTAATTGATTTTAATATATGGCAGTCCTTAGAACTGTAACTGCATACACTGCTGTTTCCCAAATAGAGAAAGTAACTGATGAAATACACAACAGAAAAACTAGAGCAGCAATGCTGCTGTATCTCAATACAGTCAAACATTTGTTAGGATGAGCATTCAGGATATGACGGTGGTTCTCATCAGGGTTCTGGCTATGGTGGGCCACGCCAGACAGGGGCCGCTAAGCACTCCTTATCTGCGCCCAGCACTCATGGTCAAATGTACTGTCCTGCCCGGCACAGATTTTCCACCAAAAAAATTGAAAAATACCAAAAACATGAAAATCACTATACAACTAAACCACAACGCAAAAATGCATTGAGGTTCCAATGATTCCAGATAAAGCCATGTTATCCCATTTCTTTCAGTCATTGGTCAAATGCTATCTTAAGGTGTTCTCAAAATACAGTTTGTGTTCATATTTGATCTTGGAAATTCTTGCTTTTTGACATCTGGTGACCCCATGTAAAAATCTTGGCAATTCTTGCTTTTGGACCTCAGGTAACCCCAGATGATGATCGTGGAAATTCTTGGGAAATTTTGCTTTTTGATATGTAGGGTGACCCAGATCAAAATCTTGGGAATTCTTGAGAAATTTTCTTTTTTGACCTGCAGTGACCCCAAATAAAGATTCAAGTTTTCAGAGTTTGACCCCCTGTGACCACTGCTGACCTTTGACCACCAAAGACAAAGAGTTCTCAGTCTCACCACAATACATCTGCATACTACGTATGAAATTTATCCAAGTTTCCTTCCTCAAGATATTGTTTTAAACAAAGTTTTCAGGGTTTGACCCCAGTGACCCCAGATGACCTTTCACCTCCATCAAAAACAATAGAATTCTTTGTCTCACCATAACGCATCTGCATACTAAGTATGACATTCATCCAAGCTTCCTACCTTGAGATATCGTGTTAACAAGGTTTTCTGAGTTTGACCCACTGTGACCCCACATGACCTTTGACCTCCTCCAAAAACAATAGGGTTCTTCCTCTTACCATAACACATTTACATACTAAGTATGACATTCATCCAAGCTTCCTACCTCAAGATGCCATGTTAACAAGATTTTCAGGGTTTAACCACTGGTGACCCCAGATGACTTTTGACCTCCACCAAAAACAATATGGTTCTTCCTCTTATTATAATGCATCTTCATACTAAGTATGACATTCATGCAAGCTTCCTAACTTGAGATATGGCGTTAACAAGGTTTTCAGGATTTGACCCCTTGTGACCCCTGATGACCTTTGACCTCCACCAAAAAATGAGAGGGTTCTTCCTCTGACCATAACACATCTACATAATAAGTATGACATTCATGCAAGCTTCCTACCTCAAGATATCGTGTTTAAACATAAAATGAATGCAAAGCATTACGGGTACCAGCAATTGGATGCTGTTCATCCATTTTCATTTTGATAGCCTGGTGCTCACTAATCAGCCAAAACATCCCCCCCAAAATTATCAAGTTCAAATCCTGAATACTGCATTTTTATGCTATGGGCCAAAAGTAATAGATTTCAAAATAAAAACGTAAACAATCACTAATGTGACGATGCTGAAAAGAATATTAGCTACAGCTTGTGAACAGCTAGTGTGACAAAATCTCAATACATATTATGTATTGTGGTAAGTGAGGAGAGGGCTTGGGAGGCCATCCTCCCTAGGAGGACACCCTCTCTCTCCACTGTGCTATTAGTTTTACCAGGGTCTAGTTCCAGGTAGGTGGGAATTACGTACGTAAATAGGAGGTAAGAGAGGGGCAAAGTAGATTCTCAATACATGTTAAGTACTGAGATAAAAAAAAATTGCAAGTTAAATCAATTACAGGGTGATAACTAGAGTAGTAGAATCACAGAATGTGTTAAGTGTACTTGTTGATGTTGGTAAAAATAGTTAAAGCCTTTTAACTTATGAAAAATACGTAGAACTCCTTGGTGTACCTGTAATATACTTCATTTCTATGAAAAATAATTGTAAGGGACAGTGAGTACCTAAAGTTGCAACATCTCTCTGTTCCACAGTATCCATATTCTACCACCTTGAAGGTTATGGAAATCAGGGTTATGGGGTTAAATTCAAGATCAGGAATAAGGTTCAAAAGAAAAGCCACTTTTCTTAATTTCTCTTTGAAATGAAAGCAAAAACTTGTATCTATCACTCAAACGACATGTAAATAGCCATGAGTCAGAATGTGCACAGTAGTGGTATATACTACTGGAAAAATGTAGAGTTGCTGAACATAGACAATGGAACACGGGTGTAACCAAAATGTATCGAAAATAGGTTTGTTCACAGTTGCTTATATGCTCTGCAAGTAACCTCTCGAAGTGTTTTCTTTTATTCAAAGACTTTCAGCTAACAACCACACTTCAACTAGCAACAGTGGTATGCAATGTTTGAGCAATGAGTAAATCACAATTGACAACTACTTCACAAGACAGGTGTATGAATAGCACTGGTTCACGCTTACACTACAATACAACCAAACAGTGTGACAGTGCTTTCACACATACACATACCTACAGTATTTACAGCTTAAATCTGTTCACAATGAGTTAAACGGCTATTTATGCACTGAACTATCCTACTTAAATTTTCAACAAGAATATCCTTATCAACAAGTGTTGTGAACAGTAGCTACTTTCCTGAATAGACAAATGAGGAAAGATGTTAAAATGGTTGACATCCTTTAGTGCAGCTGTCAATTGCCTCTATCACTTTCAATACACAGGCTGTATACCACTTAGGCCTACACTGTGAAATACCTTCTTAACTATCTGTCACACAGTTAATACTGTACATTCAAAAAGTCAGAAAGAGCATTATTTTAATACAGGGGCTGGGGAGAGGGGGTTCCATGCAGTCTTTAACTGATACCACAACATGGAACAAATTAACTTGGTACATTACATTCACAGTTTTTGATTTTATTGTTGGGGCACACCATGCTAAATATTTTAAGACAATAAGGCTTTGTTAGTTAGATGAGGTTTTACCGCTCAATTTGTAACCAACTGGTTTAAGTCAGGCCGTTCACAGCCTTTTTTCCAGTTGTGGCTCACTGGTTTGTTTTCCCTACTCCATTGCTTATGCTGAGCACCACGCACAATGGCAGTAGGTTCTAACAAGGCTTTTTAATGTAGAATCTTGATGTCTATCATAGTAACACAATTATTTCAACATATTGAACTATCATTGAACTTACATATTATTAAATCCCCTACTATGTTACTGTCAGAATTCTGAACAAAATATGAGTAAACTTACATACATGCACATTTAATGTCACTAGCTGCCTACAGGTGATTTGCACAGATGTGTGAATGGGACTTTCCCAGACACTGGTGATCACTTTCCCAAAATTATCCTAGATCTTCCACAATGTGAGTGTGAGTATAACAGTAAGATGTATGGCGAATGATCCAACATGCACATAACTTGCACCAGTATGTGCTTTGTGTTCCAAGCAAGGCACAAATGTTATAAAGGGAGCGCTGAAGGTCCTTTTACAAAAGCCTACAGGATACAATCATACTGTAAACAAAAATTTATTACGTCGAATTGTCCTTCCAAGAACTGGTGACTCAGAGGAACAAAGGTTCTCTACAAATTGCTACAGATCAGCTTCGACAACAATGTTGGCATTAAGAATCTCCAAATTTAAGGGGGAAATTCCCCTTTCCAAAATATTTGAGGAGGGGGTGGGTGATTTTTGTTCGAAGAAGAGGGATCTGGATAAGCTGCAACATAAAAAGTCAATTCTTTTCCCAAACAGGTTTTCCCAACAGGTGCCGGAAATTCTCAAATATGATTTCAAAAATTGCTGTATTTTTGAGAAAAGTGAGGGAATCATGCAATTCTACTGCCTAAATGCAAACACTGATTGACAAGCAGACAGATGCACATACTTTTTTTTTTATCTGGTAGCAACTAACTCCCACAAATGTCACAGACTTGGACTTCCTTTTGCACCCACAAACCCTTACATTTCAATACTTTAAAATGAAATGCTCATTCATAGATAACATCAGGCTCTGCCTTCAGGATATTGTTTTGCATAGCAAAACTGCTATGCATTTTTTATTCTGTGTAGGAGTTTACAATATACTACTGTGCTCAATTGCATCGCAAATTGTGGTGCGATACCAGCTTTTGCGGACCCTAGACAACAATGACATTTATACACACAGAGGTGTGTCTTCATGTAGTTTTATGATATGTGAGCTTACCAGCATATTAATACTCTCCCAATGTGGAAGGAGATTCTATTCTCACATTGTCTCCAAGCTGGTTTTAGTTTACACTGCTGCAGCTGTCATGAGTAGTGCAAGTATAAATGAAACTATTATGCAACATACAAGCAGGCCTATACAAAATTAATGAACATTTTAAACTCTAGGTTAAAATTTGGAATTTTGCAGCCTAAATTGATCTGCGAAGTTCTACTAATGAACAACCAGGTGCTTTACAGTGCCAATGTGTGCAAACAATTTGAAGATATTCTATGAGAATGGTCATTCACCTTTTTTTCCTAAATCATAAAGCCATGTTGTACATTATAGTTTCCCCAAAAGCAGACATCACTATTTTTTTTAGAACCAAGAGCAATACCCTGCATTATGATATTAAATCCGCAAAATCCTACAGTTGCTTTAGCTTATCATGAACAGCACATTTTATTTGAAAATCAAACATATTTTCTTTTTTTCAATTTTCATTCCCATCTGACATGGTGGTCAAGCCTCCATCTCAGAGATTCTTCCAATCACCAACTTAACACATTCCTGTTTACAGCCAGCAATATCCATGCTTTGAAAAACCATCAACCTTTAAAGCCATAAATATATCAATGAAATTTCCTTTCCTCATTAAAACTTCCTTTTTTAGAGTGAAGACGTAATTATATTCCGTGCATGTTTAAGTAGCCCACGTTCCAACCGTTAACTCATGTTACATACTGTATACTGTATATGAATACTTCTCTTATGTAAGCCTATTTTATATGTAGGTCTACAGTACACTATTCAGGGATAAAAAACCCAGTTGAAGACATGACTAAAACCTACCCAAACATGTCAAAACTAGATGCTACTGAGAATCGATTCAGAGACATTGATGTATTAAAGATATTACTCCCTATGGCCCCCTTTATCATATCATTCAAAATTATCCCTAAGAGTGATGTCAACATTGCAGCCTTGTATCTGTATATACTACAGGGCTTTCATTAGCGTGCGTATTTGCGTATTGTGAGTATTGGTGAGGCCTAATACGTGTTAAAAAAGTGGGATAAAGAGTCAAATATGCATGTAAGTATAGAAACAAAGAGTGAACTGACGCAGTCACATTTTGTAATGCAGGTCAAATACGCACGGCATAAACCGCCCCTTGCGTATTTCTGGTCACTGCCTATAAGTTTCGGGTGCGCTGGCATGTATGAACAAACTAACAAAGTACCTTCTAATGACACACGTTAATAATCTGGACTCGTTCGTTCTTCACACAATCATTTGATATACCTTTAGTACTATAGCCTATCATTACTTATTTAGTCTCACAGTACAGTACATAGAGTGGTACACAAGTCCACAGGTATGCTATAGCCTGTAACTTGGAAGAGCATGTAACAATTAGCACTACTGCATGTAAGTACTACCGTATGTATGTTTCAACAACATGCACAGACTCTAACAGCATGTGAGTCACCTTACCCACACAAAGAAAATAGTTCTCTAGTCCAAACCTGCTAAAATAAGTATGTCATTAGTGTATGTCTTACATCATTGACCTTTGACTGGATCTGCATACTTTGAATGAGGGGTGATTGTAATATAGCATGAGTCACTCTATTTTGTTCATTTTTACAGAATTTACGATCAATTTCGACTACAATTATTTTTGCTAGTATTAAAGGGAAATATTGCGTTTGTAAAACTTTTTATTTAATCTATCCTGTTTTACAAACGATCAGGTCCCTTTCGATATAAGAGAGGTAACTGGGAAAAAAATTCTAGCTGGTGGGAACTAATTAACAAGTAATTAACCTTTTTGTTACAACTGACAAATTTGTTCACCCAAACAATTATGCATGCAAAACC
>WURT03053029.1:0-14177 GCA_009936505.3 Holothuria glaberrima
ACTCGACCTTGGAATCGAACCCGGGCCTCCCGCGTGAGAGGCGGATGCTCTACCACTAGACCAAACACGCGGTCTATCAAAGGTATGGAAGTGTAACAGTGGCTGGTTGAAAATACAAATTCTTCGTTAAAGGAAGAAGTTGTGTTGACATTGCATCCAAACCAGCACACTCACGAAGTACCTTTTATCCTTATCACACTATTCAATCTCTTCAATAAACTGTGACAGTAGCTTTATCCTGCCAACCGTCTTGAATTTGGCAGGACAATTCCGCTTTTTGATATCAAAATTGTATGAAAAGTGTGAGGTCCTAATTTCTCCAGTTTTCATGCTGACAGCATACCACTTCAAAGAAATAAAAAAGAGTAGTAAAGCTTTGAAAAAAACTTCGAAGATAGCTTGCGACAGCCTCCCCCACTTCCATTATAATGATAATTGGCCAATGCAGTTAGTACTTTTGCAATAGCATTACTTAGTACAAAACAGCTGATGAGAAGTGAAGGCCGCATTTTGCACGTACCTTTATTTTATAGCGGTACATAAAATGGTTGCAAGGGCTCACAAGCTGTCCCTGTGGTCACTGCGAAAAGTTGCAACTCGAGTCGGGAGTGTTTAAGATTGGTCAGTCTAAAACATGCTCGGATGAACCACAAATATTGCCCTGCAAAGTTGATGAACATTTGCTTCCAGTTCATTGTGCACTTCAGCCTGTGTGGCCATAGCCATCATGCGTGATTACAAATGTTGCATCACTTTAGAAAATTTTTTCGATGGTCAACGTAATCACCACCTACAGAGCAGTGAATTGCTTCCTCTGAGGACCTTATTTGTTGAAAATAAAGTGATACAGCTACCTTAGTTTAAATTGACTATAATTTGGTATGTTTTAACTGGAGTTTGAAAGGTGTAAAAATTATCTATCACAAATATAATATTTTTTTCTCAGCAATTACAATTCTCATTTATAAATTTTTAAATTGAATGGAATTGGTTTAATGGTTGTCAGGTTTATTCAAAGTGGTATGTTTTACTCGGCTTTTATAGTCTTTTCAGTCATGATTGATGCATTGAAATTGTTTAATTGCATGTGGTTAAAGGGAAATATATTGTTTTTTTTACAGAAATTTTCATATTTTTTAAACCAATATTAATAGTTACAGAGTGATAGAAAATTCAAAATAAGGCAGTATGGTAGCTTTCTTTTCAAGAAATATTAAAGGCTCTCACAAGAAGAAATTTGGTTATTTGTTGTACAAAAGTAATTTTTTCACCGAAACTTTCAAAAATTCAAATGATGCAACATCTGTTACTCTTGTAATACATAATATTTTGAGGAGATAAAGCTATTGCTTGAGTTTATTGGTGAGACTAAATGGTTTAATGATAATTTAAAGTTTTTTTCGTTTTATGCAATGTTTACGCATTTTAAATGCAATATTTTCCTTTAACTTTCCCCTTTTGTGTTTATGTCATTTCTTTCATTCCAGTCGGACTTGGTGGATTGGGACACTGAACAAGATCATGGAATGGGATCTGCTGACATCAAGTATGGGGACTCCACCGTCTTCATCCGACATATAAAGACAGAACTCTGGCTCTCTCATATGGTGAGTCTCTTTTTGTAGAAGTTTGCAGAAAGAGAGGGGGGCATTGTGATGGATTTCAGATGTAAAACCTGATCAGTCTTATGCAGTATTGTGCTATATTTTCGTGCTCTTATGGTCAGGAGATGAATCCCATTGTTTTTGGTAGAGGTCAAAGGTTGTCTGAGGTTACTGGATGTGAAACAAAAAACCTTGGAAGTTGCTTATAAATGCAAGAGCTCAGGATGTGGATAATGAATACCTTTCTTACTTGATATGTAGGCTTATCATATTTAGAGGAAAAATTTTATTGTTTAAGGAGGAGGTTAGAGGTCCCTGGAGGTCAAAAGTTAAAGTGTTGTACTTGAAAATTATTTCCAGAGGCAAGGAGTCACTATAAAGCCTTTTGGCCTTCTGGTTTTCAATTGTTCTTTGTGTGATGTGTCGTAACTGTCA
Organism: Holothuria glaberrima; assembly: GCA_009936505.3. Lineage (NCBI taxonomy): Eukaryota > Metazoa > Echinodermata > Holothuroidea > Aspidochirotida > Holothuriidae > Holothuria > Holothuria glaberrima. Next base: position 2,040 of record WURT03053029.1, read on the forward strand.
CTTTTTTATGTTGCAGATAAAAACTGTAGTCACAAATACCAGTGAAGATTGCTGGCTTTTATATTTTTTAGATTTCCCTTCTATCATACATAATGGACATCTTGGCTCCAAATTAATCCGTGGTTTTTTGTAATGGAGTCCAATAAAATGGCCGATGTATTTGTGTTCTGCCAAATGTTTGAGTTTAATGTAAACACTGGTGTGTCATCTCACGTTGGTTAATGACTGTGTCTCAAATGTTTTACGATGTTCCATCCTGTGGCCTCCATAGAAATTCCTTCTGATCGTACCTTTGATTCGCCTTTCCTTGATGGCTGGACTGTCACAGAGTCAAGCTAATCTCCTTCTGGGTAATCTATTATCAGGTCACAATTTAGATGAAAGTTGTCATAGTGTTCAAAACAAACCCTGCCACTTTATGCTTTTATGGATGGCGATATTATTGACAGGATAAATTCAGACTGACGTCACTTTGTGGGTCAACCGATTAGTAATGGATTCTTATCTTTGTGTCTTCGATCAATGTTGAGTCATTGGAGATGAGACAATGAAAGACAGGCCATTATATGATCCTTCACGTACGTCAGTAGGTACTTCAGTGTCAGCCAGTTTTCAGAATTGTGAAAAATGATTGAATGCTTGGTACTTGAAACATTCTTGTCAAGGTTACCAGAGACAGATGCATGTATTTATGGACACATGGCATCCATTTGTTTACAAAAAGAAAGATTTAAGTCTACTTATTTTTTAGAAACTGTCCATCCTTGGGTTTTATTGATGTATGCTATGTGAATAATACCTTCCACATGAAGACACTAAATTTCCCAGTCTTGTTGCCTTTGAAACCAAAGGTGGAAAAGGTCTTATCATTTACGGCAGGAATTATGTGCAAAGAATTAATCAGTGTTGTAGGTAAGGTTTTATGTTATTCTTTTCTGTAATGAGATTGCTAATTGTTGAAAATACCAAACTTGCTTTCTAGGTTGTGGAGAATCTGCAGATTAGAAGTGGAAAGCCAACAGAAAGGAAAGTGAGTAAATTAGGATCCATTTTGAACATTTCTTATTTTTTGTGGAAGCTATCATAACATGGTATGATATCTATGAATTAAAGGCAGACTTGTAGTGAGTACATACTTACACTCACAGTTTTGTCCACTTCGCTGTACTCGTACTAATAAGAATCAATTTGTACTCGTACCCATACTCACAGATTTTGAAAGCTCTGCTTGGGGGATACTGTGAAATTTTGTACTTATACTCATGAAAAAGGACATGTACTTGTACTGGTACTTACAAGACAGACACTTCCCCTGTACTCGTACTCAAGACATTGTACTCGTACTACAAGTCTGCTTAAAGAGCATAAGCAGTCACCTCAGACTTATTTTGGAACAACAGCTAAATCTCACAACTTTCTACTTGTTTGTCTTCCAAGTATCTTTCATGATATTTCAGGACCTAAATATTGCATATTCAAGGTATTCCCATAAAACCAAGGAGTTATTCCTCGTTAATTTCACAATTCAGTGAGAAAAGTATTTCCACATGATTCTCAAGAGCCATTCATGAAATAGGCTAGACTACTATACTAATCGAAATTTGGGTGACTGCATTATCCCTTTAAAGGCAGATACTTGTCACACCAAGTGTGACGTTTACCTGAGGGTAAGCAAAAGTCTCAATTGGTAACTGCTGTTTGATTGACATGAGAGTTACAAAAGTCAAAAGATGCAGAGTAGCTCACATTATGAACAGAGAGTGTTCTGATTATACGTTAGGCCTTGTATGCTCACCAGGATATCGCCTCAAGCAATAAACTAGGTTTGTGTCTGCATAAGGAGAAGCTCAAGACAGTTGTGGGCAAAGCTTAAGACAGATATGGGCGGGGCTAGAAGTAACATAGTTGGGAGAATTGGAACTATCTGGGATGATGAGGATCTTCCTTTATTTCTTGATTTCGTGTTCATGAAGAAGGCAAAATAGCAGAAACATTTGTTTTATAAAATAAACAAAACAATTCAATTCCACCCACATAACAAACTGCATTTAAATATCTTGCAGGTTGGTAAGATAGTGTAGTAATTGATGAAGTCCCTCATTGTATAAGATCAGTCTTTTATTTCTTCTTTTGTGGATTGGGTTAATTTCAGAAACTTAACCAAAAAAAAAAAAAAAAAACCAATTTTAAGATCATGATGACAGATTCATTGATGAAATGAATGAGCTTGCTAAATAACTCAAGACAATTTTGTTTGCAAATTTGCCCTTTGATTGGAAGATTAGAGTTCCAGTAGCCATGAATATTTAGTAGAGATATTGTGATCTCTTTTAATGTCAAGCAAAGGCACTTTAAATATTCCCTATAATGTATCATTGTCAAAAGCATTGAATGTTTTCAACTTTCCCTGAAATCAGCTTTATCTTTTAGCATGGCAGATTGTTTGATGTGTGAATAATTTAATATGTGTTTATGTAGTTACTTGATATTCTGGTTAAAGTGGTTGAATTGAAGTGTTATGATCAATCATTGATGACGTGATTATTTCTGATGTCTGTCTTTACCCTCAAGGCCATGATGCACCCAGAGGGGCACATGGATGATGGATTCTCTGTTGCGAGAGCGAGAGGGGAGGAAGCAAAGTCTGCTGGAATCATTCGAAAAAGTACCTCGCTCTTTCTTCATTTCATCAGGTAAGATATGCGGATTTTTTGGTTATGAAATTCACCTCTCATCTTTTGAAACAATGAATGGGGAGCAGGGAGGAGGGGGCACTTACCACCCCTGTCCCTCACTCAGCCAGTGAAGTGGGGAAAAGGGAAGGGGAGAAATCCCCCTTTTGCCCCACTCAGTGTAGTTAGAGTGCGCTGCCTGGGGTGTTCGTTGAGGTTGTTTCCTAAGAAAACACATAATAGAGATCAAACTTAAAAAGTAAAAGGGATGTGTTAAAGGAAGGGGACAAACACATTGTGGTAAAAAGTATTAAAGTGGGAAAATTAAAATGTATCTGGCATCATGTATTCTCCCATTCTGCTACAGAAAGAAAAGAAAGAAAGTTTTTGCCATTACAGTAGAACAAAAGTGTCTGTTTCATCCCTTTGCAAGTTCTATCGTAATGGCACCATGGTTAGATTGGAGTTGAGGCCCGTTTGTACTTCCAAATTTTTTCATGCTTTAAAGCTATAAGAACCATATGTGGTCATCCTCTGCACTGTCGCGCCAATCACAGACATAGCTCCGAGTTAAACAATGTTCAGTTGTCACAGCTTTCTAGTGCTATATTGAAGTATGAACCTGCCTTTGCAAGAGGGAAAATAGTTTTGGATTTTTCGAGTGAGTTTGTTTCCATTACTTACCCGACTTTTATATTTAAGTTTGACTTGTTTGTATAATAAAAAGTTTGTGGCTACTTTATCATTCTTTTCTTTTTGTTTGACAAGGTCTGACTGTCTTATTTACATAAACATGTTTGTCAATTTAAAAATGTCAGGAGCTTGCTGTGATTTCCAAGTTAGATGTAAATGGGGGCACTGTGGGTAACACTGAAGTCAACAAATGCTAGGACTAAAGATTTTTACGAAGTTAAGTAAAAGCGAATGTAAATACTGTGGTAATTTATGGTCATCCTTTTTCTGTCAAACTGTGGGTTTTTATAAATATTATGGTGCTTAAATCAGACATCCCCTTTACACAGTAGGGGAAAGAATATTGTTAAAGGTCATCGGGAATATGCTTTCACATATTTGCCCCGAGATGGATTCTGTCTACAGAACATTTTGAAAAGGCAAAGTTTAAAGGGAAAGTGTAGTCACTCCAAATTGAATAAGTACACCCCACTTAAACATATTCTTGAATAGCTCTTTGGTTATGTGACTAAAATTTTTCTTACTGGATTTGTTAAATTCATACAGAAGAACTCTTTGGGTTTGCACCTTAAACAGACACTGCTTATTTTTGGAAACATATTATGTGATTGTGAGGGATGTGAAATGAGATTTGTAAGATTTAGCTGATGTATCAGACATTATTTAAACAACTGCTCAGAGCATTGTTCATTCCCTTTGGTTGTAATTGTTTTACCTTGGACGGTAAAATGCAGTTACCTCAGTTCAAGTTTGTGTACCTTTGCATACTTATTTGTTTATAGCCCTTTTTGGTCAAGTGACAATACATTTGGCCCTGAATCTGTTACATTCATGCAGAATAACTCATGGTTTTTACCTTTAATTTGCAAATTTATGTTTTAAAATATCATAAAAGTTACCTGCCAGGGAAATTCAAGGAGCTCTGAAAGATTTTATTTTATGTCCCAAAATAGGTTGTGGCGATTGCTTTTCCCTTTAAAGCCGCATGTTTCTTCTTAGTGGGACTAAAAGGATGCTTTCTTAACAAGTGAAAATAAAGTGCTTCCTTAACGAGTAAAAATGAAGTGTGGGTATTCCATATGAAAAGGGCATTAACAACTTGTATTGGAAATAGTGCAGGCAAGAATTTTAAGCACTTAAGTATGTGAGCATAAAGTCTGTCAAATGGACATTGTAGAACATATGACGGAAATGACGTGTACGCACTATAAAATAACTGCAGAAATTGATCTTTTCTGTTTTGAAGATATAAAATGCTGAAAAGGTCTCCTGAGGTCAAAACTCATCATGGAGCTGCCTAGTTTATTTTTCTCTCTCATATACAGTGTCCTGATGGGGATTCTCTGGTGCATTATTTTAATTCCTCAATAGACTCATTCATTGTTTACAAACAATGACGTCACTGCGTGTCGGTAAAAGAGTTTATAGGGCACGCTTACACTGTCGTCACAATGCAAAGTAGATTCCAATTCGTCTACTTTCTGCGTGCAATCGCACAAGCGTCTACACGCGCAACACCTAACATACACGCCTGTGTTCTTGCGCACGCTCTATGCCAACCAATGCCAACCAGTGACGTAACTGTGAACAGCCTAATACCAGATGTGGAACTAGATTGAAAGGGAGTGGGTAGGGTGATTATTTTATATGGTATGGGAGTGGTAGGAGAAAAATGTCAATTTTGTTATATAATTGCTACCTCTGTAATAAATTTTAAATTATTATAGTGTCATCATTTCATAATTAAGTACCATGATATACCTCCCCCTCCCCTTTCTGGCAACTCATGTAAATTTTAATGAAGTATCTGATAAAGACTGTATACCGCTTCCAAGAGACTTTGTCTTTTGTATCGATATTTATATCAGCTCATACAGAAGACAACTCCTTCTTAATGGACAGTGTCATAGTGCAGTTAAAGAGTGACTTTCCTTGTCCCAAATTACATATATTCACCCAACAAAGTTAACGTTTTAGACCTTTTACCTTCTCAGCAACAACTTTTTCTCATCCCACTAGCAATATTATAGACCCTATGCATTGATGGCATGCCGATGTCATATTAAGAGGGCAAACTATCCATAGAGCTATAAACTAGACGGTAGGCTTAGTGTATACATGACATAGTCTTTGTGCATGCACATAGACTTAGGCCCGTATCTGATTGGTGCAAAAATCTGCTGCCTGCATTTGTGTTTGTAGGTTCTAATGCTACACACTTATCTCAGCCAAGGGTACTTTTGGTGTTCTGTCATGTCATATACATACTGCCTATTGCCAAAGGCCAAATCTATGTTGCCCAAGACACTCTAGTAACTAGTTTGTCGACCCATTTCAGACAATCTGTATGTCACCCGGGAGTTTTGTCATTAAACCCTCTTATAATTTTAGAATCTGACTTTTTTTTGCCTCTCTGTCTAGAAACTACATCTCTCTGCAGGGGTGTTGCTAGGACGAAATTTTGAGGGGGGTGTAGGTATCAAATTAGGGGTCACGTCATTGATTACCATCCTAGGGAGGGAGTCTATGGGGAGGGGTGACCCTCCCTCTTTGAGAAAATTTTGAATGGTGAGGTGTCCTTGAATGCAATCTGGTGCTTCTTTTTTCTTCATTTTAACTGAATTAATGTTCAAAAATTATTTGTTGATTTCATTTGTGCGCAAAGGGTGTTTTTACACATTTAGTTTTTCATAATTGGTACACATTTTATAAGGACACAAACAATTTTTTGGGGGGACTAACAAATACCTGCGTCCCAGGCTCCCAACCCCTGCACCCTTCCCCTAGCTAAGCGCTTGTCTCTCTGTGGGAGTAGTTCTTGATCTCCTTGTTCTGCACATGTCATTAGCCAATTAGAGTGGCTTACATAGTTTGTAGTGTTATAACGTGTATTTGCCTTTGTTATATGTCAAGCAAAGTTGGGTGATCAATCACAAATGTTAGGGTTGTTACCATAACTGTATTTTATGGTTGTGGTACTCTCCCTTTAAACTTATCTTAATTGTATTCATGTTAGTTTTATCCATGGTTTTTTTTTCTTTTGCCTTTTTTTTCTCCAGTGCCTTGGATTCACTGCAGGATAAAGATGAAAACAGTCGAGTGGCATGGAACAACTTTTCCCTGGAATCAGTCACGACATATCTTGAAGATTTGATCGATTATTTCTCAGAGGCTGAGGATGAAGTTGGTAAATTTGCTTTCTTATCTTGTGTTTTAATGAATGGAAAGCAAAAGTCTGCATGGAACTTACCTCTTATGTGAACAAATGAACCACAGGGTCAGAGATCTTAATTAAGATAATGTGACGCTCTGGAGACACAGGTAAAGTGCGTTTTAATGAAAGTCATTGTAATGTCTAGGGGTTTATTTTTATTTTTTCATGTCTGGAGCATGCAGGGAGTTAAATTCCATAATTGCCAGCGACAGAAACTGTTGATAATAGAACTCTGAGTGTAACTTGCCTTAAATTGCTTTAAACTGAAGTGATGAAAAAGTTGGATGTTATTGAAAAGTAGAATTTATTTTCATTTTATAAATAGAAAGAAATATTTCCAAAAAGGAGAATTTCAATCTAAATTAATTTCTGTGAGAAATGAAGACAAAAGTAGAGAATTAGCAGGAATCTATATTTCATCCATTAAAAGGAATAGATTTAGTTTGTCGGTCTGAATTAATTTAGTGAGATGTTATCATGTGTGGTTTACTCACATCGTGCTATTTGAAGATAACGGCCACAGAAGACGTGTGATATTTTAATAATCATATGCTATTGCAATACCACTGTAAGTACGTGAAAACCTTGGAGCGGTGCTGCCACCTGGATCCTACCAGGGACATTGCCTCTGGACCCCTTGCTGTTAGGCCCTCCCTTTGCTTTGCTTTCATGATAATTATGTGGCATATCAGTTGACAATAAGGTCATGATGTGGTACTTAAAAATAATGTAATTTTGGCAGCCTTGATGAAGGGCTGAGAATGGGAGAGAATGGTACACTGAAGGTAGAGCAGTCTTTCGATAGCCAGTAAAGGCTTGAAATATAGACACTTGTATTTACCCTCCCAATAGATCTGACCACCATTCTGTTTTGCTTCAAAACATTTGACAGCAGCTAAAATATTCCACTTTATCTCTCACCAGATCATGAAGAGCAACAGAAGAAGGCAAAGGCTTTGAGGAACAGGCAAGATCTCTTTAAAGAGGAGGTAACTGTTCATTAATCGAAGATTTGGGGAGTTTACATTAAATCTGTTTTAACTCTGTCTTTAAGACTTTTGTGTAAACCAGTTGTATTATCTATATGTGTTACAACCAGTTTCGATTCGATATTACTATTTTTCATCACCTATAGATACCTCTTTTTGAATGAGCATACAAAAATGTTGTAGATGTAAGTCTCCTCTTTCTGTGTATGTTCAGGGTAATTTCAATTTATCTTAGGAAACATTAGTTTTACTCCACTTGTGAAAGATGTTTGTAAACATACAATAATTTGTATTGTCTGCAACTGGTTAAAGCTGGCTGCCCCTTTTTTCTGACAATGTGATTATTGGTACTGTTGGGAATGCCACAAAGTTTAAAATTTTATTTGTGATTTTTTTCTTGATGTCAGGGTATGGTGAAGCTAGTGTTGGACACAATTGACAAACTTTGTGTTTACAAAAACAGTAGAGATTTTGGAGCAGTGGCTGGTGAGAGTGCAGGAGAAGCTTGGGAGGATATCTTGAACAGTCTCTATGAACTTATAGGTAAGTTTACACTCTTTTGATAGGTTTGGTGGTCAGTCTCTTTGAACTTATAGGTAAGTTTGTGCCCTCTTGATAGGGTTTGGTGATCAGTCTCAGTGAAGTTATAGCTGGTTTGCACTCCTTTGATAAGTTTGGTGATCAGTCTTTTTGAACTTTAAGGTAACTTTTTTGCCCACTTTGATAGGATTTGGTGAACAGTCTCTATTAACTTAAAGGTAAGGTTGCACTCTTTTGATGGGATAGTGAACAGTCTTTATGAACTTAATGCTAAGCGTGCACTCCTTTGGTAGGTTTGGTGAACAGTCTTTATGAACTATGAACTAATGGTAAGTTTGCACTTTTCATGATGGGCTTGATGAACTGTTTTCATGTATTTATAGGTAAGCTTATGTTCTCTCTGGTGCATAGAAGCCTTAAAAGGGACTGATAGTCATCCTAACTTTATTGTGAAACATCAGGTGAATTCTACAAACTTTTTATTTCCCCTTGCTAATGTCTTCATGATATTTTAGAAAAGAACCATTGTATATTTAAGGCAAATCAAGGTGTTCTCTTGCATTGATTTACCAATTCAGTGACAAAAATTAGTGCCACATGGTTACAAGGAGGTGGACATGTTGGTGGGGGTGGTATCTTAATCCAAATTTCCTTTAAGGTTAACCTGTTTTCAGAAAGAAAAGTTTTACACTTTCCACATTGTGTCCTACATATTTTGTAATGTTAATAATTTAAATATTTGCGATAGATGTTTGGAGTCATCTTGCAAAGTCAATGCTTACCTTGGCTGTATATCAAAGAAAATGTTTCAGTTTGGATGAAAAATGGTTCATACCAATATGGTAGGGTGTGTCTTGAAGATATGTAATCAAAAATGGCTACCTTAAGTAAATGTTTTTTCTTTCGTTTTGAATGATTTTGAAGATTATGTGCGAATTTTTCGTGTTGTTTTACAGCAAGCATGATTAGGAACAATCACAACAACTGTGCCTTGTTTGCTCAAGCAGTGAGATTAGACTGGTTGATTCAGAGGTTGGAGAGTCAACAGGCATCAACAGGTAGAAGCAATTCTCACATTTTTATATCAAGGGGTTTGGGGTGGGGTGCAAGGGAGGGGAAGATTTACACTAACTGGGGGAAAGGGGAGATTTACACCAGCTAGTGCATTTCTTACTAACACTTTCGACTTGAATGTAGCATTGCCTTAGACTATGGGCTGTGACCAGTTAGTGGACAACTCCTTCCCCCTCCCCTCATCATCACATTCTCCCCCAGCACACTTTGAGGACAGTTCCCACTTGTACAACATTCTCCCAGAAAATTTGCACCCTTCCTGGTGGGTAGCGATCTGAATGGTAAACTAATGAATAGGAATTGTCAAGCTGGAAATTGTGTGGGGGACATTGTCTGGGAAAAGTCACCTGGTGAGAAGTCATCTGGTGGATAATTGTGCATTTGGGAATTGTCTGAAGGCACCCTGTGGTCATGGTGACCCCAGTTTCACCCCAATTATTTTTGCTCAAGGATTCCTATGTTGGACCAGAATTTTTACTGTCCCTAGATTAATGATTTTCCAATTTTGTCACTTACAATTTATATACTTATTGCTCTGCATATATCATGTCATCTTTTACATGTGGATCTTCTCAGCACTAGCATTCCAGAGTGTGGGGCAGGGGGGGGGAGTTGGTGAAATACTACTTCAAGTGTTGCATGTCTCTCTAGAAAACAGGCTGTTTGACAAGATTTTGTCACTTGCAATTTATATACTTATTGCTCTTCATATATCATGTCATCTTTTACATGTGGATCTTCTCAGCACTAGCATTCCAGAGTGTGGGTCATGGGGGGGGGGGGAGTTGGTGAACCACTACTTCAAGTGTTGCATGTCTCTCTAGAAAACAGGCTGTTTGTCAAAGAGGTATACATGTAGTTGCTGAGAACATTCTCTTCCTGAGAGTTATTGGAGGGATGTTTTCATCTTCTGTCTGCCAAGATGATTTGATGGGAAGTATGTATCATCTCACTGAGAGTGTCGTGTTGTATGTTAAGAGCATGTTTAAGAGATTAAAAGAATAACCTTTCTTCCTAAATGTTAAAATGATTGGAGTGTCTGTCACCACCTTACTTTCTCATCACTTGAAAATATTTTATACATTTGTTTTTTATCACTTGTAATAGATGGTTGAAATTTTTGTTCAGTCCTTTAAAAGTGTTATACTTGCTCTCAAAGCAGGAGCACCTATTCTTTTAGATATTGATGGTTGTTTTGTCAGCTTGTCAGAGTAGAAGATTCATGGTAAATGGCCTTTCATCTTTAAGAATCCTAGAGATGTTTTATTGCAGGAGGTGGAGCTGCTCTTTTGTTAAACATTGACTTGTCTGACAAGTACAGTATTTATAAAGTATCACAAGAAAAAAATTTGAGTTTAAAGTTGTCTCAGTATGGTGTACTTTAAATCTTGAGTTGTTAAATATTTTGCCACAATGGGCTTCAAAAGTTCTGCTATTTACATGCTATTTCTGAGTGAATTTTGCTGTTTACTATCTGAAAATGGAGACAACTGCACTCAGTAATTTCAGAAATAAGTACCGAAGTGAATAGTCATCACTTCAACAATAATTTTCATACCTAACAATTCTTTTGGCACCTACATCATACAGTGATTACAACCATACATTGAAATGTGAAATTTTTAAATGAATAAATCAGTTCAACAATTGTATGTAAGTGTGAAATAAATCTCAAATGAATTATTGAGGCTGTTTTTCTTATAGTAATAATAAAAAACAACAACAACAACAACATGCTAGAGCATATTTAATCCTAGCTAGAAGATTTATCGTACTTGTTTTGTGAGGTTATTCCAGTGTAAAGCGCCGCCGAACATGTCTTATAATGGCGGCGCTATATTAAGTCATTTGTTATTATTGTTATTATTATTTTTATGCAATTTTGGGGTTTTTAGAAGTAGATAAAATGTTAAAGTTTAGACCAGAATTTTGTAAGCCCTTGTTTTGGAACTTTGAACATTTACTGCACATTGTTACTGAGAACTGACTGTAAATCTGTTTGTAGCCAAAATCTTAAGCATTTTTATTTATTTTGCATTCTGTTTTGTATAGGTGTTTTAGATGTCCTCCAATGTGTTTTAGTGAGGAGTCCAGAAGCTTTAAACATCATTAAAGAAAGGCATATCAAATCCATGATATCACAACTGGAGAAGCATGGAAGAGATCCAAAGGTTAGTTAGTTAGATGAGGTTTAACGTCCCAGTTTCCAACCAATTGGTTCAAGTCGAGCCGGCCATGGCCTTTTTGTCAGTGAAAGATATGTAAAGACTTTCCTAATCAGTTGCTTTGACTTTGTTGACAACAATTCTGCGGACTTTTCTCATGAGGTTAATTTAATTCAATTTGCGCACATTCGTTGGATTTTACAGCAGAAGGGATTGCCAAATTATTTAATAATGTTTTACACATCATATCACCTCTGTCGAAGTCTTTGCAGAAAAATGTCTGGAATGTAAATTTGTGTGACAAAAAAAGAAAAAAGGCGAAGTTAGAGCTGTATTCACTGGTTATTAGGTTTAGATAGGATATAGCACAGTATGCAGCCTATATCTTAATTCATCAGAGAAAATGTTTTTGATTAGGTTTTTTTGCAAATAAGCATTGAACATTGTGTATTAAACAATGTGCATATGTAAAGGACTGTTTGTGATTTCAAATGTGAAGACAGACAGTGGGAATACATGTTACATGCTTCAGTGGTGTTAACCAAGGCAGAAAGGATTTAATAGTGGTTTGAAACCCTTAGGGAGCTGATGTTAATGTGAATGGCAGGTATTTTGTGTTATGATATGGTATCTGAACATTGGTGCTCCCATAGCAAGATTATATTAATTTGCTTAGAAATTCAAGCCTTCATTCAAACGATTCGATTTCTTCAGCATTTATTCGAGTCACTTTTTCAGACAAAAATTGATACACATAATTAATAAATATAACACAGTATGACAGAACTGAA
>WURT03053040.1:0-14177 GCA_009936505.3 Holothuria glaberrima
TGCTATGCTACATGGCCAGAAAACTTTTGGAAAGGTTTTAAATTTATCTGTGAAGTAACCTCTATCTTTTGATGATGAAGGTAACTCAGGTTAGAATTTTGAGAAAAATCCGGCCGGATTTCTTCAAAGATCCGGCCAGAACCGGATGTTTTTTCATTATCTGGCTGGATAATCCGACCGGACTGGATATCCGGTGCATCCCTAATCTGAACCAAGGACCAGATTGGTTGACCACTACTGTACCTACAGCAGACATCTAGGAAATAAGTGCTAAGTGCTGCATTTAGATGTTATTTTTGAAATTGGTGTCTTCTTACGGTATAATCAAGGTCTGAAAGATGCTATATTCTGTAAAGTACTGTACATGTCAACCATATACTATGGAATTACTAGCCTGTGTACCAAGGACTTACTGTAAAGCTGGGCCTAAATAATATACTAAACAAGCCTCCAGTGTCATCTAGTAGGTGAAAGTCTGTTAATTGGGCCTAGCCAAATAATACAAATATGAGTGTTAAAGATTCTTTAAGTTACAGCTGTTCTGAAGATGAGCTGTCAAGTGCCAAGTTCAAACTGCTTTCATTTTGAAATGTTTTGTCCAATGATTTGTTCGCTGCAATCTGCTACACAATACTGAACTATCAAATGCAATGCAGGTTCACTTAGAATAAGATTTTGACAAGAACAGTATGTCTTTGCAGTATCATCATACCAAGAAGCTTAATCTTTAGAGTTGACTCAAAGTTTCTATTTACCTAGCTGCATGTCATTCTGAATTTACAGATTACAGTATGTGCATTTTGCTCTCTGTGTTTATAACAGACCTCATGTACATGACCTCATAATATCTTTTAAACCAGTGTGCATGCTCAGATGTATGTACTGTACAAACTTTTATACACCCAGTTAAAGATATTACAAGCAATAGATACCAAACTTAAAATGGCAAATTGACTCTTCACAGAAGCAAAATATTGGGGCAGAAGTGCTGATCACTGCTCAGTTGTTTTTTAAAACAGACACAGATTAATAATTTTCTGTAATACTAGTACTTGTTCTTTGGAACATCATTAAATCCAAGAAGTCATTACTCCTCAATATATCCCATTAAGAAGAAGGAGAAGTATATCTCTCCCCATTTCAGGTGAACACAATCATGAATGCACAATGACTGGTTTGAATTTCACAAGCCAATTTACAGGTAAGTTACCACAGTATCGTAGAAAAATGCACTTTATGCCCATCGATTTCTTATACCCTTAATGGGAAAGCATTCCCAAGCGTGTGGTAGTGAGAGTAATATATTTTTGATAAATACACTGAGGAACATACTATGCGTGTATAGAACATGGTGTGTAAGAGCACACACACCAACCTCTTAAGAATGGCATTTGCTGTACTGTGTATCTGTACATGGATGGCTGATAGGACGATGCACATGTCAAATTCACTCTACCACCCTGATATTTACATTGCTATGTGGAGTCAATTTTCATAACAGTGAAGGTATAGCAGTTTGGTACCTATGCTTGTAATATCTTGCATCCAGTAGTGAAGCTGCTTTCAAGGGGCAATTTTTCAAGGGTGATGCTAGAAGGTTCACTAGAACATTTGAAGGTTCGCTAGACCAAAGATCCCCTTGGATGAAAATCTACTTTGGTTTGGAAGAAGAGCAAGGATTCAGGTTAGATGCATAAAAAGGTACAGGAATAGGCTTGGGATTATCCTTGCCAGGTTGGATTAGGATTTGGATAAGGATTATGATTTAAGTTAGGATTAAGTTTAGAGTTTGGATCTTCAGTCTAGTGAATCTTCGATCTTGCGAACCTTGGATCTAGTGAACCCTGCTCGTTGTCAGATGGAGAGGCAAGCATTACTAAGACCTGAATGGATCAGAACAAACAGAAAGGAAACCAAGTAAAATTCTCTTCATATCATTGAGAGGATATTTTCAGTCATGGTAATCTGTCTAACACTGTCTCCTAAGATTCCAAGTTGTGTTGCTCAAATTTCTTGAGTCCACAAGCAGAAGGGTATGCCCTACTGTACCTCAGCTCCACCATGGGTCCCATATGAGGTGAGAGGATTTCAAAATTTTGGATTGCCTCTTCAGCAAAATAAACCAGAAAGCCCAAAGGCTTAGTGATTCCTTGCCCTAGAAAATGTTGAGACTTTCTTGGGAATTCTTGGGAAATTTTACTTTTTGACTTCTAATGACCCCAGATGACCTCTGACCTCCCACAAAACAAAATGGTTCTTCCTCCAACCATGGAGCATCCATGTGCCAAGTATGAAATCTATCCAAGCTTCCTACATTGAGAAATCCTGTTCAGAGGGCTCTCGGACTTTGACTGCTGGTGACCCCAGATGACTTTTGACCTCCACCAAAGACAACATAGTTCTTCTTTTCACCATAAGGCATGCACATATTAAGTATGGAATCTATCCAAGCTTCTTACCTTGAGATACCTTGTTAACAAAGTTTTCAGTGTTTGACTCCCCATGACCCCAGATGGCCTTTGACCTCCACCAGAACAATAGGGTTCTTTAACTCTATATGACAAATCTATATACCAAATATGAAAAGTGTTTGTCATCCCTACCTCAAGATATCCTGTTTACAAGCCATTTACAAGGTTTTCACAGTTTTTAACCTCTGCTGACCTCAAATGACCTTTAACCTCCACCAAAAACAATAGGGTTCTTCCTCTCAACATGACAAATCTATATACCAAATGTGAAGTGTTGATCATTGCTATCTTGAGATATAGTGCTTACAAGATTTGGGGCTTTTGACCTCTGGTGACCTCAAATGACCTTCAGCCTCCACCAAAAATGATAGGGTTCTTCCTCTCAACATAACAAATCTATATACCAAATATGAAAAGTGTAGGTCATTCCTATCTCAAGATACTGTGTTACAAGCAATTTACAAGGTTTTCGCAGTTAAACCCCTGGTGACCTCAAATGACCTTTGACCTCCACCAAAAACAATAGGGTTTTTCCTCTCAACATGACAAATCTATATACCAAATATGAAAAGTGTCTGTCATTGCTATCTTGAGATATTGTATTTACAAACCATTTACAAGATTTTTGCAGTTTAACCTCTGGTGACCTCAAATGACCTGTTGACCTCCACCAAAAACAATAGGGTTCTTCTTTACATGACAAATCTACATACCACATATGAAAAGTGTCAGTCATTCCTACCTCAAAATACCGTGTTTACAAGGTTTTCGGTTTTTGACCTCTGGTGACCTCAAATGACCTTTGACCTCTACCAAAAAGCAATAGGGTTCTTCCTCTCAACATGGCAAATCTATATACAGAATATGAAGTGTCAGTCATTACTACCTTGAGATATCGTGTTTACAAGCTAAGCGTCACATATGCACACAAACACACACACACACATGACATCACCATCACATAGATTCCTTGCCTGCCTTCGGCAAGGAATCAAAAAGAAAAAAGATCTCTCAGACAGATATTTCTGTACACTTTACTTCCTGAATACCTCCATGTTCAAACATCGCTTTGTTCTAAAACCTATTAACCTTAATTCTCTCACCCTAACCTAACCTTCATACTAACACTGACATTTCTGTAGACTTTCCGACTACAGAGACGTCGAATAAACAGCTGTCAGAACAGAGAGCAGTTCCCTTACAGTATTTTCAATCAAATTTAATTCTTGATTCTGAGAGATTCAGAGGGATGTCCATGAGACTGGTAGTCATGCAGTCATGATGCTTGTGCCAACTCAAGTGATCACACACACACATACCTAACATCAATATTTTGGTGACATTTTTTGTTGAACAACTGCAGACAACACAACTGAACTGAAGGTTTGGATAAAAACACAGAACTTTGTTGTTTTCTATCCCTTTTCAACCCACAATAAACATACCACAACAGTACTTTGGGTGAAGAGTGGTCTAAGCACTTGCATGGTACGGTATTCAAAAAGTGTGAACCAATGGTACTGGCATTCATTCAATTGGATCCATACCTACAGTAGAAGCAATTTTTCCGTTATTGCAACTATTAATTTTTTTTGACATCTGAAATGTTAAAACTGAAACTTTCATTTTCCAATTATGTACACTACAACATTGGCCCTGATTGTACACAGAATTAAAGGCCTCTGTCAAGCAGAACTTAACAAACCTATGTGTTAAAAATACCAAACTACTGTGCAGAAGCACAAAAGAAAGAAAAAGATAACACAGACAAAAGGAAGCTACAATAACAAGCTCTTCAATCTTCAAACATAAATCAACTTGTAAGAAAAATGAAAGTTAACCAGAATGTAAAAGTGCCATGTCATTATGGGAGGCCAAACTACCCAATGGGAGAACCGGATTTGGAGAGCGGAAATCCTGTGTACGTAATGTGACATCTTTGAAGGTTGGCTGAAACTTTGTGGAGTGGAGCTTTTCGCCGAGAAATGTTGATTTTTTTTAAGACAATTTTGGCGCAAATGAATCATCATACTGCTTAACTGATCAAAAAACATATTTTAAACATTGGTGTGCATTAAATAGAGGTTAAGTTATGAATAAGGCATAAAACTGTGACTCAGTTAGGCAAATTTGGTGGCAACTGCCTATAAATGAGTTTCCTACCTTCTAGATATGAACAGTGTATTTACTATATAACGCTAGGACTGCCTGTGCCCCACTACCCCTGCCCACCTTAGAGTTTAGGGACCAGTACCTTCACATCTCCCATTTCAACTTGAATACATGTAGGCCTAGGCTTGATTTGATTTGTTTGCACTTTAAGACATGTAAAAGGGCAAAACATCATTAAAGAGGACCAAATAAAAGGTTATAAAACAGAACAAAATTAGGCTAGGTTCCAATGTCAAGGAAATGAGATCTTTTTGTGACAGTAGCTTTCTGAATGCTGCACCCCACTTAAAGGACTTCCTTCTGGTCAAACTTAGGTCTTTGGATTCTCTAGTTCAAGTCAAGAGCTGTCTTAACACTTTCAGCAGAAGTAAAGCACACTGAACAACTTTTGCAGGAGCCTGCTCCCGAACAGTCTCGCGTAATAGGTACACTACATAAAACACATGGTTTCTCAGTAGGTCTAATTTCAAAACATTGAAAAACATTCATAACCATCAGTTTTAACCAAGAGTGAAGTGTGCGTGTAAAATTTAAAAAGAATATCCATGCTCAAACCCACCTTTAAAAAGGAAAACTGGAAGCAAACGCTGTAGCCCAAAACAGACATCCCAACATATCATCAAAGGCTTTGGAGTCCTGAAGTCTCTCGATCATAGGCTGTTTTATTATGAATACATACACATGCATGCAACGAGTACTTACTAAATATAGTATTTACGAGTCGTTACCATAGACATCCTAAACAGAATTACTAGATGAAGCGCATCAGTGTAAAAGGTGTGCTGATTTTGAAGCACATAGATAGGAGTTACCTCACCAACCTAGTGATAGACAGTCTTCTGAAGTTCAGGAATTTGAACTGCCACAAAAAGTCATGTAGAAAGTCTGACGGGATCGGTAAATAAAACTTCAGTAGTTCTACTCTCTAAGGATAGCACTAAACGTTTGTTGCAGAATGAGATTATACTCAGTGCATTATCCGAGAGATTGCGCGCCGGACTGTTTAAAGTAGGAGGGAGTGCCCCGGTCGAGCAACTTCAAAAATCGGGGGACATGCCCGAGGTAATTTCTCTCTGAAAGGAATCCTTTGTTATCTTGTAGTCACTAAAAGGTCAATTCAAAGTGATTCTCGCGGCGGGTTCGGGGAAGTGTTTCAAGCCTTGACATTAGCGGAAGTTCATCTTCTCTGATAAACTGTTTCAACAATACGGGTTCCTGAGTGGGTTAATTCCACATGATTAAGCCTACTTCACTGCTTTTAACGGCAATTCCCCATCTCGTCATCCACCAAACCAGGCTCGTAACCAAGGGGGAGGGGGTATTTGGGGGAAAGGCCCCCTGCTCCTTGGTTTGGCCCCCTGCTCGGCGGGCATAGCCAGGCCCCTGTGCAATAGCATAATTTCAAATTTTGATATTTTCCTCAACACATAAACGTGACAAAAGTTTGATTATGATTGTTTCATAGGCTCATGTGGCCAGTTTGTGGGTCATAAGTAAAGCCGGCATGTGAAAATCGCTCATGGTATGAGCGCTCTCAGAAAGTATGAAACCTGCAGAAAATCAGAAATTTGAACTACCGTGACTGAATTACTCCCCCAAATTCAGATAACGTCAGTAATAGCTCTCTTAGTCTGTACCCTCGCTGTCTGTATGTGTCAATGACTTGGTGAGAGATTCTGTGAAAATTTATGCTTCTCCATTTAACCTAAACTTATCCATAGGCATAGGAGGCGGGGACTGCAGCCCTCAACCAAAAATTACTGTGAAAATTCGGGCAATATGCTGACTAATTTTTCGAGCAACTACTGAAAGCAAAATAAATTGCAATATGGAGCTAAAGGAGATCAATAGTTTAAAAAAATTCCTTTGTAATAAAAATTAAGTTCTGATTTGAATTGCACCAGAATATATTCGATAATTCGCCATTGTATTTTCCATTGGTTTAACTTATTATTATCAGTAGCCTATTGAAGCCCGTTGGGCCATCCCCCCCCCCCTCACTGATGCCGATTCTTTTTTAATACCATAATACATAAATATTTTAACACAAATTTTTTACTTCAAAGGTAGCAAATGTGGCACCAGATGGCATGTAAGGAAACCTAATTTTTCAAAGGGGGAGGGACTCTCCCTCCCCTTAAACACCTCCCCCAGGCACACAGCATACTACATGCCCCCGTGAGAGAAATCCTGCCTACAACTGATTTTATCACCATTATTGTAAGGACCCCTCCAGAATTTATAACTAATGTGGAAGGGTAATAACTCTGAAAGTGACTGAATGTAGTTAGAATGCGATCATAATGAATCATGCATGTCTATATATGTCCACCAACCATGCTGAACGCCCGCGCGAAAATTTTTGGTCACATTTTTCGGCCAAGTCTTTACACCCCCTCCTCCATCAAATTGGGCTCCTACACCCATGAACTTATCGCCCCGAGCTTAGTTTGCCCCCCCCCCTGCTCTCCAAGTCTGGTAACGAGCCAGCACCAAACAGTTCAAATTTTCCGATCCAAGTCACTTTTAGCTCCTGTAAAAAGCTCCTAGACACAAACAAGTCCTGATGAGCATACAAAGCTATAATGTGTAATATGGGCACACTGCATTTAAATGGGATGTGAGCTACTCTGCATCAGTTTTAAAGTTTCATACTTTAACCTCAATCAAAAAACAGTCACCAACTGAGAATTTTGATATCCCCACACGAAAATGTGCTTTGGGGCCATCACTATCTGTTGTCAACTTGGTTATACATTGACACAAATCCATGATGACTGTGGTAGACTAGTTAGTTTGTTGTACTGGGCTCGCTTGGTTTTTTTTTTCTTCTTCTTCTTCTTCTTTCTTTCTTTCTTTCTTTTTTGTACTAAAATGGGGTTTCGATAGACAGCTGATTTGTCAGCCAATCGGATATGCGCGTAAGTTTACAGCTAGGGTGCAACATATGCTTCACTGTTTTGCCTCCAAAATGCATGACGTTGCGTGACGTCGATGCGTAGTAAGGTCTATTTCGCTTCTACTCGGGAGAACAGTCGATGATCCGTCTAGTGCACAGTATATGTCGTTGGGTAGTATGTCCCAAGTGAAAACAACCAAAATCAGAGTCATGCCATAAAAATCAAACTATGGAAGATTGACGTCTGGCGAGAAGGATTGAAGCCATTGAGTTGACTCCCTGTACGACCAGGCATTTAAGCAACGGCGTGAAATACCAATATTCGTTGTTTTCAAATGCCTGAGTTATTGACGAGGAAACTTCAAGCAGGGGCGTAAATATGTTGGGGTGGGGTGTGACACCCCCCTGTGAAAATCGGTCTCTGAGCGCCAAAAAATCGGTCTCAAATCCAGTTTAGTATGCCTTTGTAACAGTAGACCAGCCATGAACAACATTTGATACCTTCCAAAAATTGAAATTCTGGCAGAGATGAAGTAAATGTGAAAAGATTGCCCGAATTTTCTACTGAGTTCCCGAATTTTTGATCGAATGCCCGAAACATGTGCAAAAATCTTCGCGCGCATGTAGTCAGTGGTCTATTTTACGCACCTGAACTGCAACGAATTTCGGGCAACATTTTGAGATTCGGGCAAAAAATTTCCTGCCCCAAATTGGAAGAGACCCGTACGTCTATGATTATTACCGCTACCAGTGATGTACGCAGAGGAGGGGCATTGGGCCATGGCCCCTCACGGATGCCATTTTTTCAGTTCCTAAATACGCAAATTTTGTAACACACATTTTACTTCTAAAGGTAGCATATGTGGCACCAGTTTGTATGTAAGGACACCCCCTCACCTTAGACCCCTCCCCCAGGCAGGCGATCACACAACATACTACATGGCCCCCTTTGAGAAAAATCCTGCGTACGCCACTGATTACTACCGTCCTGTAAATTGTAATTATCTAGGAAATTCGGATCGTACAACTATGTCAACGGGAGTCGGTTTACAAGAAATGTAGTTGGTCCCAAAATAGTTCACACCCCACCCGCTGTGAATTCATGTATATACGCCCCTGACTACAAGTTTTAAAGTTACTGTATAAAAATAAAAGGCCCCATGACTTATTCCTGTTATGAAAACCACTCCTTATATTTCGAAAAACGGATAAATGACGTTAACTTCTGATGTTGAACGCGCACTATACGTATGAACCGAGATAAGCCCAGAGCCATATCTGTATGGCTTTGGAACACGCTAATCAACCAGCGCCCTTACATCTTTCGTGGACTCACTGATTTTAGTGAAACACTGAGCGATGTCACGGTCTCCCTTAGTTTAATTTCTATGGTACATGGTGATTGGCACTTCAACGTAGCAGGTCGCGGAAGAGATCTTTGCACAACGGTAAAAAACACGTCAGTTAAGTGTTTATGTACTTGACTGTTGAACTTGGGACCCGATTGAAAGTTCCAGAAGTTGCTCGCGAGTGGTTTTTACTACCATGCTTAGAATGACCGTCTGTAGGCTACTCTGGATGTTGGTGGCACTATCATGGTCGCCAACGGGTAGTGGACAGGGGGGATATGTCCCCATTTTTGAAAATGGAGGGGATATTACACCGTTTGTCCCCACCATCTTCTCCTCCTCTCCTCCACACACCTTTTCCACTGAGAACCTGAATAAAAATAGCAGGTGCATGTTAGATCCCAAAGGTGACAAAGTAATTACTACTGAATCACATGAAATCAACCTCGAAAATTATGAAAACGGTCATTTAGTGGATTAAATTGGTGGAAAAATGCCTCAGATTACACTTCAGATATTCTGAAAATGCAAAATTTTCCGGATCTCTCGTTGTTAGGGCTTCGCGAATTGTGCTCAAATCATTTTCCTCAAGTTTGTGACCCCCCACCCCCCCCCCACACACACACACACACACTTTTGAGAAATTGTTGACGCTCATGGGTACTGCGCTGTTGATCAAGAACCACTTAACCCCCTACAAACTGACAAATGTTACTAGTACCTTGCCGATGGGTCTGAGTCAATATGGACTAATTTATCTATGAACGGAAGTATGCAATTGCCTCCAGGTATATGGACCCTGACGCACCTTCTCAGTACAATTGCGTAAAATTTTGGCTAAACACAAAACAAGTGATCAACCCTGCTTTTATGTGTTGGGCAGGGCCGGATTTGAGCATCGGCCAGCAGGGCACGTGCCCAGGGTTCCCACACTAAAAAGGCCCCACAGACTACATTATCATATTTTAGGGACATCGGGAAATTTAAAATATCTTCACACATGAGCTCCCAAATGTTATGCATTGTTGGAAGGGCCGAAGTGAAGAGAGACGAACCTGGAGGGGTGGGAATTGTTCTGAGATTGCTCATAAATTAGTTAACTTTTAGTTTCATTGAGGAAATCGGGGAAAACTACATCGCTAAAATTTTCGGGCACTAAATATACTGGCAGAAAACTAATGAAACCGAAAGAAAACCATGCAGACGGACATGATTATAGACTGGGCTCAAAATATCGTTATTTTCACACGAGTGAATGAATTTGGTGGAATTCCCGTTTTCACTCCAGCCAGGTATCACTGATTTGGTAGCTGGAATTTCATGCGACCTGCCCGGGTAAGACACCCTGTTAAGTCACCCTTCGCGGGGAAAAGGATGAACTTGGTGTGGCAGAATAGCCAGAGAGTCAAGGACTATTGTGTTCACAAAAGTAGGCCTACAGTACAGTGTTGTATGCCTCGATGCCGAGAATGTAACGTACGTACCAGTATTTATACTGTACATACAAGGGAAGGACTCTACTAGTAAACTACTAGACTACTAACGTTAGTACCTTACACTTCTACCGTAGCTCACGTATTCCTGTAACTCGTTCGTGTTTCGGTCTCGGATAGTCGTGTCTCGGTCTTGGTCTCGGATAGTCATGCCTCGGTTTCGGTCTCGGATGATCGTGTCTCGGTCTCGGGTTAGAGTTAGATGAGGTTTTACAGCTCAGTTTCTAACCAATTGGTTTAAGTCGGGCCGGCCACGGCCTTTTTTCCGGTTGTGGCTTGTTTTCCCTACTCCATTGCTTATGCTGTGCACCATGCAAAACGGCAGTAGGTTCCATTTTTAAAGTCTTTGGTATGACCCGGCCAGGATTCGAACCCCCGACCTTCCGGCTGCAAGTCGGATGCAGTCGGTCTTGTCTCGGTCTTGGTACAACACTGCACAAAAAACATGCAATTCCAACCATTACCATGAGGTTCAACTGGTCGCGAATGACTGTCGCTACTGGGCATTATTGATAATGGCAAAAATCTTGGCTATATTCAGAATGCCGTGGTCTCAATTTTCAGACATGTTTTTTTTATAATGAAGGAAAATTTTCAATATTTGTATTCTTTATGAGTTATCCTAGTGGTAAAATTGTAGTCCCTATGGGTATAAACTTCCCCAACGAAGCTCAAATGTCTTTCATAGACAAATAATAAGACAGAAATTTCGCATGCTCATTGAGCAGTTAGCTGCACGGATTAATAGCGCTAGGGGGGCAACCATGGGGACACATGAACTCTTTATTGGCCAAACGAGACAAAAATGAAAAAAAAATCAGTAATATAACGGCCTGTGATGTCGTTCCATACTCAGGCAAATATTGTCTGAATAGTGCCAATTCTGGTGATCTAGGAGGTGTTTCTATCCAAAATTTTCTTAAGCGCTTTACGCCAACCATCGGTGGGGCGCTGTTTACGTAGCCTACTGTTCTGCATTACTTACCGAAATCACAAAGGCGTCACTCTTTGCCCAAATCTTAGATACACGTCTTAATTCTTATGCCAATTGGCACGAGAGTTTACTCTCACCCTATTCCTTTTCGACAAAACTTAGTCTCTCCGCCATGATTCTTTATTTTTTGTCACTTAACTCAACATGACATCTAAGCAAGGTCTGAATTTCAGGCATTTTTTCTGAAATAAAACAATTGCCTTATGGCTAGGTCCAGCTAAGTTTTAGATATTTTTGTTTCTGTCATTACAGTTCTGTAATACAGAGTAATTAATTCCAACAGATGAAATGCACTCTATTTCACCTTATTAGTCTTTTTTCTGAAAAAACTTCACCTTCAGGCCACTACCCTTCATCAGTAGCTCTTGGCAATCCCTCTCCTCTTCTCAGGCAAATCCTGGATTCGCCGAGGCGATGATACATCTGGCTTTTAGTCTGAAATTGTTGAGCATTTATGGTCTGCATGAAAGCGCCCAGCCGCTGAAGAGGTAGGTTTAAGCGTATAGCCCAATCTTTCATGTCAGTTCTTTTTTAAAAAGCCAAATGGCTGTCCCAGGGGCCACATAGGTTCGTGCCCAAGGACCCCACATTCGTAAATCCGACCCTGCTTGCTTCACCGCCTGCTACAATCTTGGAGGCCTTCTTGACAAAAATTAGCTTGTACTGTTGGATTGCGATGCTACAACCGTTGATCATGTAACGTACGTCGTTATGATGGTATTTACTCGGAGGGGGGGGGGGGTCTATTATCCTGTAAGCCTATTAGGGCGTTGTCATACTTCATGTGGAGTGGGATGGTCTTAGGCTACTCGTATGAGTTGAAAGATGAGGCAACATTCAGACGAAACCGAAGAAAAATAGACACGACGGTTCTGGTGTATTTTCACGTTGTGCTCTACTTCAGACCATGCAGCATGCCATGTCAAGACTACAATCACTTACAATTCTTACGAAGATTAATTAACATAAAAATAAGAGACTAAGTTAACACTCATGTACACAGAGATGTCTACACACAGCGGCCCAAATCTAACAATATGTAAATTAACAACAAACTTAGCAATCCGGGCATGAACAATTACCATTTTGTATAACATTTACCTATTCTCGTACATGCACACTCCACTTAGTGTCACGTAATAATCCCCATGATGGAGGCGGGGTTCTTTAAAAGGAGAAGTATTCCGTCCCATGTTTTATTTTACAAAAAGTATTTTCGTTATGTTTCTGTATAAAAAAAACATTGAATATCCTATTGAAGGTCTCCAAGGAGTTATCCTGCATGATTTTAACACATGGGTAACAAAAACATTGTCGCATGATTGAAAGGAGCCATTCCTGAATTAGGATGACAGGGTACACTAATTTAAATTGAGACGACTGCACTTTCCCTCTAAGAGTCCCAGTGCATTGCTGTCTGGTACCTAAAATATAGCCTATTCTAAGACAACCCTGATCCGTAATATATATTAGTGTGGTAAATATAATTTTCTTTTAACTAAATAGTAGGAGAGAATCGTTTGGCTTTTCACCCAGCCAAACGCTCTTATTGCACCATACATTACAGTCAGAGCTGGAGTCGAATCCACCCAATCCGAGTCCTATAGTCCTGTGAGCGCCGAGGCCGAGTCACGAGTCACGACAATCGGGGCTCGAGACCGGTCTCGAGTCATCCAGCACTGTTTTCAGTCCCCATAGTGTAGAGCAAGGAGGCTTATGCCCTACGTTAACACTTTTTCTTTTAACTCTTTTGCACGGTTGCACGGTTGCACGGTATGGTGGTTGCTAGTGTAAAATATTAAAATCGCATTTTCTTCATTTCAAAAGAGTACCCAAGTATTGACTTTATCATTTATTTAGTTTCAGTTTGTTTTTCTTCTTTTGTAATAGCACTTTACATTACAGAAAACAATATATAATTTTAAAGTCTAAGTGCCATAGATTAAACAATCGAACATTAATGTGTCTTTTTTCTAAAAATCCATTCAGCAATATGTCGGAGAGCGAAAACCAAACGTCAAACATGCATATAGCCGAAAAGGGGCCATTAAGTGGAACCTCTCTAGGAAAATTTTTCTCCCTCTAGAAAATAAAAAACATCGTCTGAATACATTTTACTTAATCTCTTATGCCCTCCTATGAAGTATTTCGCCCCTTCTAAGGTATCTAGCCCCGTTCAATACCAATTGTCTCGCTACGTAATTCTGCACCTCCCCAAAATTAGCTACGTCCCTAATGTGACATCGTGGCTTTCAATCAGCTGTCAGTAATGCAAAATATATGTTATGTAAATGGAAGAAGAATCAAAGGAAGTTTATCTTTTCTAGTCTAGTTTGATCAATATCAGATTGGAAAACAAGATATATTATGAAGAAGAAAAAAGGACTTAGAACTGCCCAACTTAAAAACTCTGACTTTTAAACTTTCGCCCCGTCAACAGCTTGATTTGCTTCTCGATCCAGGCAGCCTTTGCTGATACCAGTGAGGTATCAGGACCTTAACACCTCCCTGATGATACTAAATCTTGAGCCCATGGACAGTGGTTTCGCAATACGGGAGGATGGTAACCTCCCTCGGTCGTGAGGGTGTAAACATTGCCACAGCTTCCTCTTTCTCGGAATACAAAGTTTCCTCCTTCTCCGAATGCAACTTGACGGGTATCAAAACTTAGGTAATGCCAGGAGGGGTACACAAAAGATACTTTGCCCCCGCTCGCCACGCTGTCAGGTAGCACACCACCAATTATTCCTCCATTGACTTACACACTAATTTGGGTCCATTTCGTGGCCCCTGGACCCT
>WURT03053062.1:0-14176 GCA_009936505.3 Holothuria glaberrima
GCATAAAACCCCTAAATCTTGAATAGGTTTTAAGATGTATCTTTAGTAAGCATTTGAGTAGTACTTTGGAATATATGCATCTCTACAAATTCTGTTTGTGTAAGATGGAATAGCACTGTGAACAGAGTACAGATTTCCCGTGTAAAACTACGTGTACGTTTTTGGTGCCCCTCTGCAAATATAAATTTGTCATTTTACTACAATTGTACTTGAAATATTTAAAAGTATCTTGGTGATTTCTAAGTCCTATGTAGTCACTATTTAAAAATGCAAAGTTTATCCAATTAACAAAGCTGTGCATAGTTAAGTTTTGAGAAGAAAGTTTCACTTAGTAAACAAGACACCGCGGGACACCCGCTATTAAGGGGTACATTTTCCACAAGCTCAACCCAATCTCCTCATTTAATGCATTTCCATTCCATAGAAGATCAAAAAACTTACCATCTGCACGACTGCACATCCTTTTTAAGAGGGCTTAAATTATGTTTTCAGTATTATATAGAAAATCTGTTTTCGGTGTCCCGTTTGCAAGGGGAAAAATGAGCGTATTTTGAACCGTTACTATTTTTGGAATAATTGTTTTCAACATTTTGACATGATTTGCACTTTTCCTGTACCCAAATATAATATGAAAAGGTAAAATTTCTAGTTAGCCTTTTAATTATGGAACTGAAAATTTTACCCAAATGTCACAAGTTGACTCCCTTATTTACGGAATCACCCATATATATGTATGTAAAAAGTGCAATGGTATTTTAAGATTACGTTTGCTTGTGATTGTCAGATGCCAATAAATGCCATTTCAAATGACTAATTTAATATTCCCCCCAAACTTTCCTCCCTATCCATCATGGTTTCGCACATTTGCCACTTAGACGTTTGAAGGTTACCCTCCTGGAGGTAGTAGCCCCCTCCCGCATGGTAAAATCCTGGTGGAAGGGAATACTAAGTACAGACTGTATAAAACACTGATAAAGTATACCAAAGGCGTAGGAAGCTGTTCGGGACTGGGGGTGAGCCTTCTTTTGGATCACCGTCCTGGGGGAGGGGTCTAAGGTGTCCCTCTCCCGTTTGGAAAATTTTTGGATATCTGGGGGGTCCTTGGATGCAATTTGGTGCATCATTTTAGACAAATTTCAAGGTAAAGTACTGAAAATTTTTGACATATTTCTTACAGAAGAGACAAATAAGGGGTTTCCTTCCTTGGAGAGTGCGGGCTGAAGCATATTTCCGCCCCCACAAATTTCGCTTGGGGGAGGGCTGGCGCCCAGCCCCCGCTTATTACGCCCTTGAACTATACCGTATATCCCTAAAAATGAGGATATGCAACTTTTAAGATGGTATGATAGATGATCTTTCATGAAAATACAGCTTCAGTGAGATAACGTTAAAATTGAAAATTGCTTTTCTTAAAAGCGGGATAGCATATTCTTTTCCCTGGTGTCCTGTTTTATTAAGGACGGTTTTGCCTCTCATCTCCAACTACTTACAACTTTAAATTTCACAAACGAAGCATGTGCAATAATGATTATTCAAGGCAATGGAAATACCTCTCAAGTACTCGTAAAAATTGCAAGTCAAATTGTTAGTTAAATGATAAAAGAATATTTGCAATGGTACACTTCTTACAATTAGTTTTATTTTGTTTACAGTGGTAATACTTCTTGCAGTTACAGAACTGGTGAAGTATATAATTAAGTTCCTTATTTCAATGCAAACCATTCCTAACAACTCATATTGCAATATATTGCAACGTGTATTCGCACACACATAAATTAAAGAAGAACATGCTTTAGTTCATTTGAACATATCACGCTTCTTGGTTACTCTCCTAGCAGATGTCGAATATAACAATATGCACGCCTCTTTGGACGTACAAAATGTAACGAATACAGCCGATATGGGTGCAGGAGTAGGCCTAATTCAAGTCCGCCTTGCGAGCAAGGGTCTTGGCGTCCCATTTACGCTGTGAAGTTTTGTACAAATAATTTTACAAATGAATGATATGCTTTGTAGAATAAAAAGCAAAGAACTCTTCACTAAAGCTTGTGACTGAGAAAATTCTTCACTATACTTAAATGCTTTTATGTACTTCCAATTTGATGATGATATATATCACTTTATAACGCTCAATACGAAACAAATGAACTCCAGTACAGACGAAATCACCCACGTTCGGATAGCCTGAATATCATTTCAACATACGGAACGTGCTTCCTGGAAGCAAGGAGAAGTCCCATTTTTTTGAAATACCCATTAAATGGAGATAATTGATAAACAAAACGATAAAACTGTTTCGATTACTTGAATTAAGGAAATCCTGTATTAATAGCATACGTCTACTTCCCACACGTTAATACGTTTTCCTATTATTTTTACAAGAAAACAGCTAAATATATGGTGGAAAAATGCATACTTTGAATTTTTTTTTTTTTAAATGTCAAACATGCAACTTCACTCTAAATTCTTGCGCCACGATTTATTCGATCATCACCAGGAACGGTAACATTCGAATATCTCGCAGCACATCTTGTGGGGTCATGCACGTTCCCTGCCATCCAAACGTATCGGCTGTCACTCATTAGGGGAGAAGTATTTACGTTTTCCCTTTACCAGGCTAAAAATTTCTAGTTGAAGTGTTGTAACACAGTTCAAAAGGTTTTGATAAAAAAAAAATGAAGTCCACAAGCGATCATGTTTCGTTTCTTCGTCCGGCTTCTCAGGCTTTCCTTCGTTGTGCCTTAGGCGATCAAAGTGTACCACTTGCGGAACAGAGCGTTCAATCAACCGGATAAGACATTTAATTAAAGGGCAATTGTCTTCATCCCAGACGTTCCAATTACCCAACTATGGAACTTGTAGCTCCTCCCATAACTGTGTAAAGCTCCTTCTTGTGCAGAGACAAACCTATTTTATTGCCTAAAGAGCCCCTTTGAGTTGATTCGTAAAATTCTCTAAATTTTTCCAAACCTGTCATATATTCTTCACGTTCTAATGACAAATGGTCACTTTTAGACGATCCTCATACCCAACGTACAAATAAGCTCTTCTTGGGTATTTAATTAACGATTCAATTCAGTTTTCAAAAATTCGTGACCAGACACTTTTTTACATTAGTATTAATCATAATTGCCCAATAACATTACAAGGGTCCAAAAACTATTATTATTTTTTTAGTTTTTGCATAAGTGTTGGATGTGAAGCTTGATTATTTATACTAATTATAAGCATTTTCATGTGGTAGTACCCTTCAACCCCCTCAAACTGATCAATATCAACTCAATGTGCCGCTTTAAGGAGATGTCCTGGTGATCATACAAGGCTGAAATGTGTAATCCAAGCGCTCTCTGAATTGTGTAGAATGTGAGCTACTCTGCATCTTTTGAATTTTCAAACTTTGATGTCAATCAAAAAACAGTCACCAACTTTGAATTTTGATACCCCACCCTAAAATATACTTTGAGGTGCTAAGTGTATGTCTTTTAAGTCTGACGGTCTATGCGTAACCTTGTAAGGACCTCCCCAGTGACGTGGTAACTTAAGCGACATGCCTTTTTATTAGGTGTAGGACCAAACCAAAGTAGCCTATACTGAAACGGGTTACGTTGCTACCTTGACCATGGTTTCTTTTTTGGCGTTCTGAAGACACATTCGTCACCTTCTTTGGCAATTCTTGAGCTCGTTAGAGTTTTTCTTTTAAGTTTTGGACATATTCTAAGCTTTCTTGCTCCTCCTTGGGTGGAGGAGGGCTCTTTTAAATGTATGGACACGTTCATATCCCTTCCTAACTTCATAGCTCTGCGGGATTCCCCGGTCGTTTCTTGAACATATGACACGTAAGCTAGTCACGTGAGGCAGCAGCTACTCGTCCCAGTCACTCTGGTCTTCACTCTCTACCGCTGAAAGCATGGCCTCTAGAGAGCTAATTAAACCTTTCCACCATGCCGTCAGATTGAGAGTGGAAGGCGGTGGTCCTTCTTTTGCCAATACCCAGTAACATGCTCAATTCTTTGAACAATTTCGATTCAAAGTTTCCGCCCTGATCAGTGGGTAACTGCAAGGAAATACCAAATCTCGCAATAAAATGTCCAACAAAAACCTTAACAACCTTTTCTGCCTTTTGGTCTGGTATTGCATAAGCTTCGGTCCACGTAAAAACTAATCTGCAACACAGAAGATATACACATTTTCTCTGGAAGGGACCCATAATATCCATTGCCATCCTCTTCATTGGCACACTCACCACATAGAACTGCATAGTTGCTTTAAGTGTCTTTGGAGGGTTCTAGAGTTACACATGTCACATTGACGGCGCCACCCTTCCACATCCTTGTAGCACCCAATATAGGAGCGTAGCCAGGTTTTTGTGTGTGTGTGTGGGGGGGGGGAAGTCAACTCACCACCCCAATTCTTGACCACCGTCCTGGGGGAGGGGTATAAGGGGAGGGTGTCACCCTCCCCTTTTGAAATTTTTTTGCTGTCCCGAAGGGCTTAGATGCAAAATGGTGCAATATTTTGTTTCTTTTTATACTAGATCCCAGTGTTCTCCACAGGGGCTTTTAAAGGGGAGACCCGCCCTCTGAGTGAAAATGGCCACCCCTCAAGAATAGTTGCCGCCCTCCAAAAAACCAGCTTCTATTTTCAAGTCCATTGCTTCATAACACATATACAAGTCGTATAGTATGAAAGAAAACTTTCCCATCCCTCCAGGGTTAGCGTCAGGATTTGCCCGACGAAGGGGCCAGACTCCCCGATGGGGGGGGGGAAGCGACCCGAAGCCCTGACAGCCAGGATGCCATCGAGGGGTTGTGGAGGGGGATTTGAAGAAAACCTGTGTACTATGCCATGCCATTTTTTTTTATGCATGTTTTGCATATAATTTGTATAGAGGAAAATAGTTCCGCACTGATTTAATGTTTTCCCGGAATCTAAGCTGTGGAAAAGCGTGCGAATCGCGAGAAAATTTTTCAGGAAAACCTACACTAAAAACAATCTGTACTTATATAAAGCTTATATATATATAGGTCAATTGTCCGGGCAGTTGGTCCCTATCGGGCACAGCTAACATTGTACTTCCCTCCTCGAGTCACTAACCGTACCGCACAACAGACACAAGAGAACTTTAACTAAGTTTAGCGAAATGAGATGAAATTCCCTACATTTACATAAATCTATGTATTCTACATATTAAGTTACTTGAAAAGATGGAAAGGGTTTGTTCTTTATTAGCTATAAGTAACGGAATTGAGGAAGAGTGGGCAAAGCTTACCGACAATGTTTGGTTTTCTCGCAGCAATGACCCATTTGAAAGCCAAAATAAGTAAACCAAGCATTGGAATTTTCCCGACAGGGGGCGGGCCATGCAAGCAACCTCAAGTCCCGACAGCCCCTATGTCGAGGGGGTTGTGCGAAGTGGATATGAAGGAGCCTAACTATCCCATGCCATTGTAGGGCATATTTTGCATGATATAACTTTTTACTTTAAACTATCAAAAGCCGAGTTGAGTGTGCACTGATAACTTTTTTTGAGCCTGAATTGCAAAGCGCGCGAAAATTTTTGGTAGGCTTACCCAAAAAACATATGTAATCAATAAGAACAAAAAGAAAAAAGGGTAGAATCTGCAGGGGTTGTAGACCGTATCGGGGATAACATACATTGTCCAAACCACCTTGACTACCCTTTGAAATAGCCAAACTTTGCTTTGTGAGTCCAGCTGACCTACCGTATGACACACAAGAGAACAGCAACTATAGGCTTTGTGATATGGGATGAAATTTATCACTGCTACATAACCTGTGTACTCTGCCTACCTGTTTCTTGGTAAGGTTCACAGGACATATGCTATCTAGCTATGTGGAATGGAAGTATTGGAGAAACTGGAGTGACTCTTCAGCGCGCGAAGCGCGAAGCGCGCCGAAAATTTTGGGTTCTTAATAGAAAAAAATGTCTTCTTAAGAGCAAAAACAGATAAACCGTTGGGGGAGACTAGCTGCTGTCGGGGACTGCAAACTTTACCATATCCTATGGGGATAGCCTTTCTGACCCCCACCCCTGGTGCCATCCCTCCATCCCTGCACACCTACCTCCCTCCTCTCGCCGTTTTTTGTTCTCCGTCATTTATTCAACATCTCCCATCGCGTCCCCAAAATTTCTGTGGGGTGGGGGCACTCTGCCCCCTACCCCCCTCTGGCTACGTCACTGACCCAATAAAATTTCACCTGAATACGCATGAGCGTTTTCTTTACACTAAGGTGCAAAGCCGTGGAATTATCATGGAACTGAAACATAACATCATTACGCAGACCATTTTCCATGCCCTTTCGTAACCACATTCAGATTCCCACCGTTTATACAGTACGCCCTATTTAACAGTTAGGACCCCCCAGATCCCCCAATTTGTCTGATTCTTTCCCCAAATTTGGGACCACACAGGTCTAGTTTTAGACACAGCCTTCGAGTCAAGTAGTTGACGGATTCTGTCGTCTTCCCCCTGCACTCTCTTATTTTTTTCGGCCGACAACAAATTAACCAAGGGTTCTACGGAATTTATCTCTTGTCCACTGCTTACGATGCCATTCACACCCTCTGCTGTAGGATGACACTTCTCTTGGCTACTAGATAGGACCCCCGGGGTTACCTCAAGGGTGACACTTTTATCCTCCGTACACTCACTCGTACTGTGTTTCTTTTACACTTAGCAACAAATCATGTCACCCTGCTCACTTCCACGTTCGCTCTCAATTATCTGGAAAATTTCTTTCTCTTCAACTGTCTCACAATGTTCATCAGCTTTCCCGATAATTCCAGCCACCTGGCAACTTACCCCTCATAATGTTTAAAATTTACCAATCAGTGCAGCGCGCCGTGATCGGTTTTGAAAAGAAACTCAACACCTCATAGGTAATGATGGAAATGCTTTATCGCAGCTACAATTGCATACAACTCCTTTCTCGTTACTCAGTACCTCCGGTCGGTCATAAAAAATAATATACTGAAAGAAGGTAAGCACTCTTTTCTCCTTTCTGAATTTGTGATAATACTGCCCCTATACTCTCATTACTGAAGTCTAGGTGGGGTAGGTCATGCTGGCAAGGAACTGACTTCATCTTTCAAAGTTTGGAATGCCATCTCACATTCATTAGACCATGAGAATCTTTGCCCCTTCTCAGTCAAGTGGTGCAGTGTCTAGCTATTTGGGCGAAATTTTTGACAAATTTTCTGTACTACGAACATAGGCTAATAACGCCACGTATACATCGAAGTGAATTCGGTCTTGGCCAGTCCTTTATATCAGCCACCTTGGAAATGTCAATGGTCACGCCCACTTTTGTCACAATGTGGCCTACAAAGTAAACTTTAAGCTTGAGTAAATCAAATTTTTTGGGAGACAATTATAAACTGGCCCCTTTTAATCTCTGAAATACTTCATCTAATCAAGCCATATGTGCTCTTCAAATGATCTCCCAAAATTAGTAATCCCGACAAAACTTTTTCCATGAGCCTTTCGAAAGTGCTCGGGCGTTGCACAGCCCGAAAGGAAGGAAGGGAGGAACGACCACCTGCCAGTAACCACTGGAAAGGCTCAGAGTGGAAAAAAAACAAAACCACCCAATGTATCGAGGGAGTTGTCTATCCTTGGGATGGGGTGTAAATCATTTAATGAAACATCACTTCACACATCATCCTCCTCTTTTTACTAAACCCACAGGAGAGGCAGGTGGCCCTAGACGAAGGTTCAATGATTCCCCTATTCGACATGTCAGATATCTCTTTAAATGCCTCGTATATCTTATTCAGAGCCAACCTTCTTGCATTCTGCTTTAAAGTTCGTACATTTTGCACGGTAAATCTGTGCTTTACAATCCCAGTTGTACCCAAATTCGCTTTCCTTACTGCAAAAATACTGTAGTATTTTTTTTCAATAAAGCTAAAACTAGGACTCCTTGCCCTTCATCAAGTGAGTTCTCAAAAGACGGAAAAAGTGGTCTATGTGCTCTGTCTTCCTTTCTCGCATCGGGAATGCATTTGCTTTCTCTTAGCCCCTCAGTTACTACCTCCACCACAGGCTCACATATAGCGCCTCTGTTTGTACCTTTATGCACGGTATTGAGATTGACTCTAAATTAATCATCCTCACAGGGACCACAACGCTTTGGGGATTAACGACAGACTTTGCCACCATTACTAAAAGCTATTTCATAAACTTCTCACAAGGTTCTACAAGTTCCTGTGTTTCCCCATTCATTTGACAACCTAGCCTACAATGATTTCTTGGTTGGGAGATATGCTCGGTGTTTCGGTCACAGTAACCCTACATACTTCTTTTGTAGGGGTACCTTTGCTTATTCATGGGGACTATTCCTTACCAATTTTTAGCGACTCTGACCCCGTATCTAACTGGCATTTATGCTTTACAAGAAAATCCCAACCCAAAATACCATCAACACTAATGTTGTCTGCTACCCAGACGACGAGGCTGGTTACAAAATTAAAATTCCCCACCTTCATGGAGAATTTACTGCAACCTGCTAATGGCCTACTCTGACCTTCAGCCATAAACACGATGTCCCCGGTTTTCTCTGGACTTAGCCTAGCGCTCCCTAGGATCTCACTGTAGGTATCTGAGTTAATGATTGTAATGTTAGCCTCAGTGTCAATTAAACACTTGATTACTTTCCCTTGAAAGCATACCTCCACATACAACTCATCACTAACCTCAGCCTCAGCTTCAGCTCCCGTTATAACTGAAGTAACAAAGGGTTTTAAAAAAAATTCCCCAACGACCTGCTAAACCTCAGTACCGGCTCTCTCTACTATTCGTGCATATTTTACTAGTAACAGGCTCTTCTGGTCTGGCTTTTGGGCAGTCACGAGCAAAATGTCCAGTTTCTTTACAATTATAACACTTGTCAACCGTCTTTCTCGATTTTCTCTTTCTATCAGCTCAATTAGCAGCAACCCCCTGATTAACTTTACCAATCTCTTTTTGAAGGTTTTCAAACCCCTGCTAAATTGCTCTATGGGAGTTGCTCTTTATTACAAACAGCAACTCCCCGATTACTGCCATCATTGTTTCTACAACATGGCTCAACTTACTTCCCAAGTTACTTCTCCCTGGGGAAACCAGACACAGTCCTAACAAACTTCCCTTGTTAATATTTCTGTGATTCTCCGCATTGTCTCAAATTCAAAGACGCGCGTCATCTATCTGGAGCGGGACTGGTGAATTCCCCATCTCAAATCTGAATCTGCCAAAGCGTCTATAAAATGATCTCTTTCGAGAGTTCCGTGAAGCTCTTTATTCACATCGGGGTAAGCCAATTTGGCAAGGGAGTCGCTATTTGTTACATAGCAACTCCCTGTTTGGCGATTTCTCACTTACTGTGCTACAAACTTGGGGGAAAACTCATTGGAACACCGTTTTACCCCCGAATAAAGTAGATACCTGTCGTGTTTCCACAGGTAGGATCCACAAATAATTACATAACACTTTGGTTATTGAAGCTGAGTATATTTGCACGTCTTGACAGCAAGAGGTATATATCGCAAGTCGCTATATATTATGTACAATGCAGCATATATATTTATGTGAGATCGGATTACATCTTAGTTGCGTAGACTGTGCTGACCAGTCGTTCAGTCTACTACAATACCTTTAGTTTCCACCATTATGCTCAATGAGTACTTGAATTAATTTGCTACAACATCCACATCACAGGTTGAGCTGATCCCTTTAACAACGCTGGGGTACGGCTTCACCTTTCTTTCTTTGTTTGGTCTTTAGTTCGACCCGATGCAATTAGGTCTGGTTTTTAGACCCAAATAGTTTCATTAACCAGACTTTCATAATTACGGCGCTTGTGGCTTTCGAGGTCGTCTAACACTGCCGATTCATTACCCCTAATAGAGTAGCAAGTTACCAGACCTTTGTTACCAAGTCCCATCGATTTAGTTCTGAGTTTATATCAAAGGCAATGGCGTAATCGTGCTAAGCCCCAGTGTCATCATAAACAGGACCCTGTCGTGTTTCTTTTCCACACAACCTTCTAGGGTACCGCCCACTAGTTTCCTTCCCAGCTGAAAAATTCAGTTGAGTCCAGTTCAAACTTAAACTGGACTTGAACTGTACTTGCCCATATTTGAACTGGACCCAACCAGACTCAAAGTGATTGGACTGGACTTGAACTAGTTGATTTTAGTGCGACTTTTTCTATTATCACGATACATGACGAGATTGCTTAAGGGGCTGAATTGGACATCAACTGGGCTTGTTCCTGTTGCATGGGCGTATGAAAGAGGGCGGCAGGGGAAGATCGCCCCACTCTGATTGGAGGGGCGAAAGCCTTGTTTCGCCCCCACTTTGGATGACACACTGCCAAAATATGGCATTAAATTGGATGAAATTACTTCAAAGGTTGTCAAACATTGCACGATTTTGCATCTCAGGCACTTTAAATATTCAAAAAATTTCCAAAGAGATGAAATTACTTCAAACTTTGTCAAACATCGCACCAATTTGCATCTAGGGCACTGTAAATAGTCAAAAATTTTCCAGAGTGGACCCCTCCCCCCGGACATTGGTCAATAACATTCACTTCCGCCCCACTTTAAGACAGCTTCCTATGCTTATGTGTTGTAACAGTTCAAATGGGCTATTGCTTAAGAAAGCGAGAACCATTCCAGTGGAATTTTTCTTAATCAATCAAATTTGCTGGACTGATGGAAGTATTCTAAAATTTTAATTTAAAATTGACTTAATTTGAACTAGGCAGTTACCATTAGTAGAAAAATGGTTTTGTTATTAAAGTTCAGTTGAACTTTTCACGATCAAGTCCTACTGCACCGTAAAGTCCAGTTACACTGATCACAGTAAAATTCTATTGAACTAGTCCTGAAAAGTCTAGTTGTACTCATCACAGTAAAGTCCAATTGAACTTGTCCAGTAAAGTCCAGTTAAACTATTCACAATAAAGTCCAGTTGAACTGGTCACAATGAAGTCCAATTGAACTGGTCCATGAAGTTCCAGTTAACTGATCACAAGAAAGTCCAGATAAACTGGTCACATTGAAGTCCAATTGAACGGTTCTAGGAAAGTCCAGTTGAACTGATTATAACATTAAAAGTCCAGTTGAACTGGTCCCGTACAGTCCAGTTGAACCAATCACAATAAATTCCAACTGAGTCGGTCCAGTAGAGCTGGCCCAGTACAGTTCAGTTGGACTAGTCACAGTTAAATCCCATTGAAATGGTCCAGTAAAGTTCATGCAGTTTAAGTAACCATAACAAAGGCCAATTGAACTGGTCCAGTAAAGTTCAGTTGAACTGATTACAATAAAGTCCTCTTGAACTGGTCCAGTAAAGTTGTGTTAACCCAATTACAATATATCCAAATTGAACTGATCTAATAAAGTTAAACTGTACTGGTCACAATTAAGTCCTATCGAAATTTTCCAGTACAGTCCAAATGAACTAACTATAATAAAGTCCAATTAAACTGGTCTAGAAAAGTGCAGTTGAACCAATCACAATATTGATCTGGTCCAGTAAAGTCCAGCTGAATTGAAAACAGTAAAATCCAGTTGAACTACATGGTCCAGAAAGGTCCAGTTCAATGGGTCGAGGAAGGTCCAGTTGACCTAGTACACAATGAAGTTTAATTGAATCAGTCGATTAGTAAAGTCCAATAAACTTGGACCAGCAAACTCCATCTGAACTGGTCCAGTAAAATTGAACTGCTCCAGGATGGCCACTTGAACTAGTCCAGTATAATTCAGTTGAACTGTCCCCGTTAAATCCAGTTGAACCCATCCAGAAAAATCCAAGTTGATTTCAACTGGTTTTACTTGATTTGCATAATTTAGCTAAAATGCGTTTTGTCAGATCAGACCTTGTGTAGGATGTTTTGTCTCGGCTTCTTTTTTCAGATTTATTCGGAAAATGTCCAATTTACATACTTTAAAGTTCGCAACAGAATTAGCCCTTCATTCAGTTGTTTTGATCATTTTTGTTTTGTAAACTATATTCAAATCTCTACATTAGTAAATACATAAGTAATGACACATCACCAAATTACCTAAACATGTAGGAAGCTGGATGTTTTGCATTTGCGTCTTAAGGGTCGTCTCAAGGCGGGGGGGGGGGGGTTGCTCATGTGTTGTCCCTTGGGGACGTAGCTCACTTAGGTAGCAGAACTCCTTCGGGAGAAAACATTTGGTCTTCGCACTTCGGTTCTTTGCCAGAGAGTCAAGGGACTTTTGAAAAAGTAATGCGCTGGACTTGGAACAGAATAAGGTATTTCGGAATGATCACAAGGAGCGCAGGTCAAAGGTCAAATGAGGTGAATCCGCAGGGAACGGACGAACTTTTTTCCACCACCACTGTGGAGCTAGAGGCTATATACAATCAATGAAAGCCGCTACGCAGACACTCGGCTGATGGCGGGATGTAAACATACGAAAATTAAATGTACGTACGTACGTAGGCACGCGATACGCATACTATATGCATTGTATGAATGTACAACGCGTACAACACGTAGCACATATACATTATGCAGACTAGACAAGACAGGAACTGAACTATATACTGCATTCATCATGTGGCTAGCTAAATAAGCCCCACAGTACTCAGGATGGTTACGTTATCAATGCAATTTACTAGCGAACATTGTCATTCGGCTTACAAAATTTAGGCTATTGAGATTTAGGCCTATGGAAGATGGTGATGTATCTACAGATTTAATTCGATAATGAATTAATATATCTTGGTAAACTTAACATTCGTATCCATAAAATTGTCACCAGAAAATCTTTAGTTCGCTGCCTTTACAATGACATATAATTGGCTTCAATTGAGTGAAAATTGAGGAAGATATGATCGATTGAAAACACCCTATTTAAGGAAGATTTCGTTTTATTTATTTCCCTAATATTGCGCACCTATGAGATTAAGTGATGGCGTACTATGGCAATGTGAAATCGGAGGCTACATCATTCAGGTGCTGCTGGAAATGGAATTTAGGGAATTCCCAAAGTCCCCTTTGGGTCGGTATTGAGGGAAAAAATGTGGTGTGACAGCATCATTGCTAAACCCAAACTAAAACTCATGACTGACTCCATGGTCCCAAATGGACATGAATTAATTTTTCAGGTTTGGAATTTGGATTATACTTACATCCATTTATTTTAGGAGAGGGAATCTTTGTATTGTTTATTGAGTGAAATAACTAAAAAGAAAAGAAAAAAAAAGAAAAGAAAAACATGGTTTTGGCTGGGGTGAAAGTCCATCCAAAAATTTAATTGTGATCAGAGTATGTTTATGGAGGGGAACAGTGACTTTTGGCTTGAGTGTCATGTGTCACCAAGAAAGTGATGACATCTTTTTTTATAAGGAAAAGTGCCAGAATTTTTTGGATGAAGCAATAAGAGGTATGCTTTGGATATCAGTTGACATACCTCATACCTTGTTATCACTTGACCTGGGTTTTTCCTCAAAAATGTTTGGCACTCTGATGGTGGTAAAAGTCTTTGAGTGGTTTAAATGTGCCAACGTCAAGGGGATGGAGTGACTGGAATTTAGGGGTAGGACAATCAGGATGATTTTCTTGGATAAGGCATAATTTATTGAATTTTAGATTGAATTCAAAGAAAAATGGGGGCTCGGTGTACGTGACCATCATATAGGAGTACTACTTGGATTAGGGTCTCTTGCCAGTGGGTATTTTGTGAAACGGTTCTCAATATAGTAATAAACACCCCCGTTACTCCAGCCACTTGATGTCATTTCGAAACCACTCCCTGGGTATGCCCCTGCTTTAAGACCTTTGATAATGTGTTTTCCTTTAAATATAAAGAAAGGGGCGATGTCATATCTAACGGCATTTCCTGCTGTGAAGATGGTTGTTATTACCCACTTGTCAATTGTTATAGCATTAATTTTTATACCTCATGGTGCAACAACTTTTGTCGGTCTGTGTTCAGTTGAAGCCAGTCTCTTAAACATTAAAGATCTTCAAGTTGGTTTGTCTTTCAGTTCTTTTTTGATCAAAATATTGTCAAGTTCATTGAAATAGTTGGAGATGGACTCTTTTGTAATAGTTTCGGTGCATTTCATTTTAAGTTATGAAGGTCTTACTACCTTTAATTCTGACCACCTTGAAAGAAAACCATTCAGCC
>WURT03053084.1:0-13111 GCA_009936505.3 Holothuria glaberrima
GGGGGGGTAGTCTTCCCCCACACCCTTCTCAACCCCCTCAGTTCTGATGTGTTGATGTAGTTGTGAATAACCCTCTTCTTCATATACATCATAGATACTGTCTTGGAGGAGTTATCATTGGTGAATGTCCTGAGGGCTATTTCTGTCCCGATGGGACCGGTATTGATTGGCAACCATGTCCTAGAGGAACCTTCAACAATGAGACAGGACTACAGGAAGAGGACCAGTGTAAGGACTGCTTGGGAGGCTACTACTGTGACCAGCTTCATATGACTGATGTAGCTGGACCTTGTGATTCTGGTAAGCAATTTATAAACCTCTAAAGCTGTAGGAAATTAAATAATTGGATACCAACTTTGCAGACTACTTGAAGTTTGCCATTGCCACTGCCCTTTTAAACTTTGTGTAGTAATTTATCATTGGCAGATTTGTTTCTCTTCTCACTTCAAAACTGTGAACAGTTATGACAATGGACAAAATTGATGGTGTGGGGTTTGTGGTCAGTGGTGCGTGTAAAGTAATGAGTGTTTACATCAACCTAAATTTAAAGAATGCACTGGTGCTTAGAGATTTGCAGAGAATTTAATAACTGTCTAAATAGTGACACGGATAACATTTAGCAGATGTCTATCAGGATAAAAGTGGTCAAAAGATCTTAAAACAAGTGTTGTAAAAGTGCTATATCTCTGAGATTGTAGGTAGTCTAATGCAATTTGGCGTTTGAAAACGTATTTATCCACACCTGTAAGCCAGTAGGAAGGATGCATTCTAAAGTACCTCCATCTTGAATAAACTATCATCTTGTTTTTAGCCTGAAAAATGTGGTCACTATCTCTCTTCACCTTCAGGTTATTACTGTGAATACAGAGTGGACAGAGCTAGGCCCAGTGGTGATTTTAATGTGACCTGTCAATTACCAGGGGATCAAACAGGACCAGGGGACATCTGCCCTGAAGGACATCACTGCCCTACTGGTAGTGACCAACCGACACTGTGTCCGGCTGGTACCTACGCTAACCAGACTGGACTGGAATACTGTTTGGAGTGTCCTGAAGGGTACTACTGTCTTGAAGGTATGAAAAATGACCGGAGGAGATTCATTGAGAGGTCAAAGGTCAACAAAGTTTATAATTGGAAAGAAACAATCTCAGTGGCCTGTACATTAGACACCTCTATGTTGGTGTTCATATACTAAGTGGAAGTACAGGAGTTGAAATTGTTTGTTAAAGGGAAAAGAAAAACTGCTAAGTAGGTACATACAGGGTATGATAAAGCAACAAATTATAAACAAGTAGCAGCAAACAGCTTTATTGTTGTTATTTTGAATTCCACGTGACATTTTTATCTTCTATTTGTACCAAGGTTCTGTCATCTATCAGGACAAACCTTGTCCAGAAGGTCATTTCTGTCCAGCTGGGACTCAGTCAGAGTTTGAGAATCCTTGTCCTGCTGGTACCTTCTACAACTCCACCATGGCATCTGATGTTGGTGATTGCCTCCCGTGTACCTGTGGGTTTTACTGTGAGCTTGATGGTTTAGCAGTACCCACTGATATGTGTGCACCAGGTGAGTTATGGTACCCATCACAGTGTCATCCATAGTGAAATACCATAGAGAAAAACAACTTGGGAAAGTAAAGTGGGTACATGAAACCAAAGTGATGCCTTACATAGTGAATAACAACATTATGGATACTGAAGTATAATTACAGAATACACAGTGGGACCCATGACACTTACAGATATCACCACCCTTGTGCATCTTTTAGTTTGAACTAGTTGGGTTGGATACAATAGTGGTCACCATAAGAATCATTGTGGCACTCCACCCCCCCTCCCCACGGTACCTAACAGGTAAACACCATGTTGCCACCTGTAGTGAATATGGGGATGGGTGCCATTGTGCGTTTCATGTTATGAGAAATTATGGGAAGAACTTCAAAGAAATTAGCTAAGCTGCTGAAAGTGTTTTGTGACAACAAAGATAAAATAAAAAACAATACCTTGAGATGTTTACAAAAGCCCATAGACAGATAAAGAGAACTGTAAGTAGAAAGAAAGTAAAAAACACAAATATCACAAAATAAAGAAAGAAAAAAAGAATGGGCATTTCTCTGTGACTGGTCTTTTTCTCATGTATCAAGTGGTTCTAGCAAAAGTGGTGAATTTGCAGACAAATCTTAGGACCTGTAACTTTTGCTATAAATTTTAAAATTTTATAATTTTGATATCAGCTATTCCTACAGTGAATGGAAGCTGAGATACCACACTTACTTTTTGTTTTATTTTTTGTAGGATGGTACTGTAATGGTAGCTCTACCTCCAACACCACCACTACTGAAGGTGGTATCTGTCAGGAGGGTACCTATTGTCCTGAGGGATCCTGTCTTCCTACGTTGTGTGATCCTGGTACCTATTGTCAAACAGATGGGCTGGATGCACCAACTGGTAACTGCTCTTCACGTAAGTGTGGTTGCATATTGAAGGGCAGATTCAGTCTCCCCATTTTGAAGTAATAGGCCATTTAATTATATTACTTTACTAATTTATGTACGATTCTTGTTAATCATTTGATAATATTCTTTTTTCTGAAATGTTAAATACATGCAACTACTTTTTTGCATTGGTTGGATGACTGGGTGACAAAAGGGGAAACCAAATTATTCCCCCAAAGGAATTCTGCTCTACAAAGGAGTCTTGTTCCTAGATGGGGCTCTAAGACTTTAATTCATGCAACTTCAATGTTGCGTTACCTGTAATAGGCAACGTTTATGTTAAGAAACGAAAAAATACTTCTTAGGGATATAAGATGAGATTTGTAATGGAGAGGGGACAAGGGCAACTTTGGACATACTCTTGTCAAAGTAGTTAAGTTCAACAAAGGTTCTGTTGAAAACTTAAGACTGATTTGCTAACATTACTGTTTGTTTTTATTATCAGGTTACTATTGTACACTTGGAGCCAGTTCACCGACACCAAATGACACTACCGGGGCCATATGTCCTGTTGGTCACTACTGCCCTGAGGGCTCTGAAGTTCAGACACCATGCCCCACTGGTTACTACTTAAATAGTATTGGCAACGATGCCTTGGAAGATTGCCTGGACTGTACCCCAGGGTGGTACTGCCCTGGGGATGGCAGGGAGTTACCCTTTGACCTTTGTGATGCTGGATACTACTGCCCTCTAGGACAAAATGTTTCTAGTCCCTCCAATTACAGGTAAGGGAGTTTGTAATTTGTGGTGGATATAACAGATATTTAGAAATAAATTATCAACTGAAGAAATAAGCAGACAGAATAATAAGACCATGTTATGTAATACTGAGAAAAATTCTGAAATTAGGTGATATTGCTTGAAGACAATACTTTTATTGAAACCCTGAATTGTGAGACAAATAACTTTCAGTTATATACTGGGCCATTCATTGTCATTGTAGACTTTTTTATTTTCTCCCCCTCCCGGGGAAATTACCAATTCTTGCATCTTTTTCAAGAGGGACTTTTTATTTTCTTGACGCCTTCTTTATGTCCAGGTGCTTTGCCTATGTTTGTCTTCATATTTTCTCTTCCTTTCATAAAACAATTTAAAAAAATAACCACAAACATTTCTTTTTGTGGTTACACAGATGCCCAGTTGGACATTACTGTGAGGAAGGGTCGTTTGCCCCCACCCGATGTGAAAATGGAACCTACCAAGATGAGGAAGGGGAAAGTTCATGCAAGGAATGTCCACAAGGGTATTTCTGTGACAATACTGTAGAACCAGTGCAACTTAATAATGATACTACCCGATGCCCGTCGGGTCATTACTGCCCCCCAGGTACACGTTACAACACAGAGTACCCCTGCCCCATTGGAACATTCAACAATTTGACAGGTAAGTCACAAAAAAGTGAATCTTTATTATTGTCAGTTCTCGAAAGCCTGTATTACTGTTTTTCTTGCTTATATGGAAGAATATCTTAAGATCTCTCCATTCCAACAAAACTATTGAATTTTTGTATGAGGAAAAAAGGAGACAAAGAGCCCCCTACCCCCCAAATTAGAAGTGACCCCCCCAAATTAGAAGTGTCATTGAACTTGATGTATGAATCATCTAGTGTGTAGTGACAGTCAACTGAAGAATGTATTTGATGAACTGACAGGTGTTTTGCATGTTGTATTGTTTCAGGTTTGGGTTATGAGTCCCAGTGTACCCCCTGCTTGGGTGGATATTACTGCCCCACCCCAGGAATGGTCTATCCAGAAGAGCTCTGTGCAGAAGGTTACTTCTGTAAGCAGTATGCAAACATATCAGCCCCTGACCAAGGTAAGACATGCTGTACATCAAGCCATTTCTTCTTTCAGAGATATCAGTTGTACGATTTTATGTCTTTTGTTGGAAAAAATGTGGGGTTTTATCGTTCATTGAAGTAAAAGTAATACTTAAAGGATAAATATAGCGGAACACCATCCCTTCAAATACCTTGGA
Organism: Holothuria glaberrima; assembly: GCA_009936505.3. NCBI lineage: Eukaryota > Metazoa > Echinodermata > Holothuroidea > Aspidochirotida > Holothuriidae > Holothuria > Holothuria glaberrima. The sequence continues at coordinate 4,472 of WURT03053084.1, forward strand.
TCTTTTCCCCTTTAAAGCAGTGTGTGTCCTTGAATGGTTCATTTGGTCTGCAGATAACTCACTTGTTTCCTTCATGAATGTAGAATATCTCTGGTTTTTCTGTGGAATACTGTGTAAGATTCCACCATCTATGTTCTGCATGAAGATGGTTTAAGTAGATTGGGCTCATATTGATTCCAAAACCATTTTAAAAGAATGAACCAGTGGTACCAATGTGTTTAGAAGTTATTTTTGAAAATTAAAAGAAAAATCTTAAAGATACTGATTCTCAGTCTAAGAACATGTGTAGTATCTGCTCTTCACAGTCAGGCTGGAGAAGAGCTGTACATGATATCATTTGATGGGAATTTTTGAGGGGGGGGGGAGAGTTTTGTCAGTGAAGTTTTGGGTCACCTCTAGGTTTGTTTAATAAGAACAGTAAGGTTTGTGTGGGAGCTACAGTGAGAAGTTTATACATTCTATTGCTGTGCTGCTCAAAAAATGGTGGCTGACAAGCTTTGTATGGAAGAATTGATTTTCAAATCCCTTTTCTTTTATCCACAGGAAATGATGCTAACATTTGTCCAGCTGGATATTTCTGCCCTGAGGGTACAGATAACCCCCGTCCTTGCCCCAAGGGGACATTCAGTGATGGTTTGGGCTTGGAGAAAGAAGGAGACTGTACATTGTGTACCCCTGGTGACTATTGTGGTGATGTTGGTATGACAAACACCAGTGGACCTTGTGATCCTGGGTATGCCTGTCTTTTCATTTGCTGTGGAATGGTAACATTCCCATATGGGATTCTTAGGGGCACCATATGGGCCAGAATAGGGAGCCCATATGATTTTGCACCCAAAGTCATAAGGGGCCCATGTGAGAAGCCCATATGATCCATATGACCCATATGGGATAGTTCTGGGGCTCATGTGGGCAACTGATATGTGGGTAAAATATGGGTAAAGTGTGAATATCCCACATGCGTGTGGGCTGGCCCATATGGGCCCCTTGTGAATCTTGGGTGCACAATTTGATGGGCCCCACATAGGTTCATCCATATGTGGCCCATATAGGTTTGCTACCTGGGGCCAGGGTTCCCATCCAGCTGGGATGGGAACATGGAAAAATTCTTGAAGTTTTGTTTGATCTTGAAAGTCCTGAAAGGTTTGTCGTTTGGTAAGGAAATATTACGGTATGGTCTGTGAACTGATGTCCTTGCACGTGTTGTACAAGTACAAGTCATATTGCTGCTTGTGGCCACATGGTGTAAATGCTTAACAAAAAGTGCATTTTTTTCTCTCCAGTACAATTCTTTACACTTCAATTTGAAAACAATTGCCTTAGTTTTTCAAGTCTTGAATTTAATTGATTGATTGATTAATTGTTGATTTAATGGTTGATTGATTTAGTGATATGATTGATGATCAATTAAGCGATTGATTGGTGGATTGTTTAGTTGATCCAATGTTTTAAATGACTTTCTTTTCAGGTATTATTGTGAGCTTGGTTCATCAGATCCTCGAAATATCACATGTCCAGTGGGTCATTACTGTGTGGAGGGGTCAGGTGCCCCAGAACCCTGCCCCGAAGGAACTTACAGTGTTACCACAAACAGGTGGAATGTCTCTCAATGTGTAGCTTGTGATGAAGGGTGGTTCTGCAATGAAACAGGTGAATTATTTTAATAAGTGTGGTAAAATATTAGTATGAAATGTTACTTCAGACTTCTATGTTGTTGTTTGTAAGAAACATAGTTTGTAAGAATAGTCTTACATCAAAGCTGTGTAGCACTAGTATTGTATAAATATGTAAGATTAGTTTTATGCTGTGTTCAAAGATAGTCATGGTTAGTTAATGTGATTTGGTACTCAAGTTTGTAAAGAAAGTTTTGTATGTTTGGATTGGTATGTCTTATTAAAATAGTATGAAGTATAAAAGTAATATTGTATGAAAAGTATTGACTGCTTCTTCAGGTAGTAATGTATAGTACTAAAGAATAGTTGTGCATGTTTTGTGAATATCCTACTGTATATTTTTTGTATATTATTGTATAGTTTGCAAAAGTGGAATTAAAATAGTACTGTAAAGTTTGCAAGAATAGTGACATATGGTTTGTAACTATATTCGATCTTAATAGGACAGCACTGTATTGTCTGCAAAAATATTGTTGCATGGTTTGTAAGAAATCAAATCCCATTTTGGTGTATTTGTGCTGATTTACAAATTTGTTTATTTTCTGCCTCATTTTGGTGTATTTCTACTATTTTCCATTTTTTTTATTTTCTGCAGGATTATCAGCCCCTGTAGATGAATGTGATGGTGGGTTCTACTGCCCTCCTGGTCAGAGTGTACCCAATCCAGTGGAATACCCCTGCCCTATTGGTCTTCACTGTCCCATTGGTAGTCCCCTCCCAGTTCCCTGTGACCCAGGGAGTTTCACCAACCTTACCCATGCCTCTGAATGCCTGGAGTGCCCAGCAGGATTTTACTGTGTTCCTGAACATGTTGTTGAAGGTAAGGGAACTATTTGAAAATTGAAAAGTTGCAGTATTTTGAGGTTTTATTGACCATTGATGAGAATATCAAGTTTTCATTACCAAGTAAAAGGATTGTCATGTTTTTTCTTTAAGATAGTTTGCTTTTTGTCTGAAATACGTATCAATTTGGATGCAATTGTAATAGCAGTGTAATATTTTTCTGCAAAAATTCCTTTTAACCATGTAAATTTTTGAATTTATATTAAAATGATCCTTAAAGACTGATCTCAGTTCAGAAGTAATGTTAATACTTTTTTGCTTTGTTAAATGTCTGTAGAGTGAAATAATAATGTGGTTTTGTATCTTCTCTCTCTCAATAATAAAGTACCTGGTCAGATTGTCTGTTCAGATTAAAGCAGTTGATTTCTTTAATGTTTTTTTCACTCAGGTAATTCCACCTCAGGATTCAGGCTGTGTCCCCAAGGCTACTTCTGTCCAAATGGCACTGGACGTAACTGGACGGCTTGCCCCCCAGGAACCTATGGAGCAACTTTAGAGCTTGAGACAGAAAGTGACTGCACAGACTGCCCAGGTTTGTATAACAATGTTAGCAAGTCTCTTACTTATATAATAGGAGCTGTCTTATATGTATTTAGAAGGACAGAGTGACCCTCACCCCTACAATAATCTTGCTGCGTTTGTTGTAGAGTCCTATTTATAGCCCCCTCTACTTCTTTTACCTCTTCCTTTGTAAGTCTGCTGTATCAGTGGGTTTGTATGACTAATATAGCAATTATATAGCATGATATGGTAGAAAAGAGTTATCTCTATTATTGCTAATTATTTTGTACATTGTATTCATATCATAGTTTTTAGCACTCCGGATTGTACAACCATTTCCTGAATAAAAGATGAGATTGCTGATAGAAAAGAATTAATAATATACTGTAATAAAAGGATAAAACTATAATAGAAAATGGAAATAATTCATATTTTCATATTTGACATAGTACTATACTGTTACAAAATGTTCATGAAAATAGTTGCTCTGTTCGTATACAAGAAACTCCTTAGACATTAATCAGATGTAAGAAAGGGATTCGATATTTTTTTCAATCAGTTTTTGTTACAAATATGTTATTTTCATGAAATTTCTTACATGTGATGCTGCTTCTGCTTTTAGGTGGTTGGTATTGCGATGGTAACAATCTGACTACACCCACTGATGAATGTGATCCGGGTTACTTTTGTACTTCGAGGGTCAACAGACCAAACCCAACCCAGTTTGAAAATGACTCTTGTACTTATGAAGGTGAGATATTTAATATCTGTAACACCTTGAAAGAATTTGAACTTGATAATAATGATAATAACCAATATTTACATAATGTGCTAAAATAAAAAAAGCTCTTAAGCTCTTTACATAAGAAGCATAAACAAGAAACAAAAAAATAAATGAGTACATAATGAAACAAGAATGGATTACCAAAAGCCAGATGAAAGAAGTATGCCTAACCATACTTTAAAAATTGTCCAAAGACTCAATTTGTTTAATTTTGTGAGGCAACATGGTTTACTGATCATGGAACAATATTTGAATTTCATATTTGAAATACTTATCTGCTTAGGTAATACCAATGTGGTCTCCTTTACATTATTATTGAAAACTTTGAGGATTGTATAAAATGCTACTAAAATGGATGTGTTATGAGAATAGTTAATTTTACAAAGTAAGTTGTCCTTGAAAAGTGTTTGGTTCTGTTTGTCAGAGAATTGATCTACTCTAATTTAACAAGAATACTTTCCAAAATGTCAGTTTTCTTCAAATTATCAGAGCTTTAGTAGTAAGGGTTACTTGTAAGGTAATGGTAGCTTTGAGATGGTAGTAGTAATGTAACTATTACAAAACTGGTGTCGTACCACACGTGAGGATAAAGTAGGCCCTTGATCAACAAATGCTTCATATATGCTTGTTGAATAAAAAGAAAGTCTTGTAACACCATGATATTATTGAAGAACTTAAATAATTCAAGCCAGCATTTAACCTGAGAAAAGTGTTTTAAGAAGGGTCATAGACCCATTTTATATTGTGTATAACCATTAAGTATTCTTTGTCCACTAGGTGCTCACACTGGCTATGGTGGTGTTTGTCCAGTTGGTCATTACTGTCCACGAGGTTCTGAGCTCCCCCTAGGCTGTGAAGCCGGTACTTACCAGGATGAGGAGGGGTGGTCTTACTGTAAGACTTGTCCTGCTGGTTACTACTGTACATCAAATGCAACTACATATATGTAAGTAGTCATGGTAGATATTGTAATACAGCTTTCAGAAGTACTCCTGTAATCACTTCCTTCAAATGACCTACCACCTGTAATCAAATTGAAGAGGTCTGTCCCTGTAAGATAGCTAGGAATTGTTAAGATCACCCCCCCCCCCTCCCCTCCCTTCAAGAATGTTGTTTATCCATGCTTTTGTGAAGTCAGTCATTGTATAACTCCTGGGTATTATTCAAGTTGTCCTCTTGTTGGTGTACTGATGAACAGGCAGTGCCTGTGGTTAGAGGTGTGACCAACCTTGAATGGTTGTTCAATGACACATTTGTAACTGTGCCATACATTGGTTTTGCCTAATTCATTAGTGTTTCAAAAAGGGTTGAGAGTCATCAGGGAAATTGTGGGAGACTTCATGCAGGAAAGAAGAATAAATTTAATTAGTTGTGCATGCACCCTTCAATTGTGGCATAAGCAGAGAGTATACATTTTTGTTTCAAGATTCCCATCTCCCTCCCAAAAGTAGTTTGCTTAAGACTCATGTCTTCCACATGACTTTTTAAAAAGATCAGTATTTACATTAGTTTATGTTTCCTCACTTTTTATCATGTTGAAAGTGGATCATATATAAACAGCATGGTAGAAATTGACTGACCATGATATTGTAATTGTAACTTTTTGGCATGTATCTTATGTGAATGTACTTTTAGGAGATTGATCAAATAACCTTTGAACTGTAAGTAAAAGATATGAGGTGTGAAATAAGTGTTATTTGTAAACTTATAGCTTGGGGGGGGGGGTACATTAGAGGTTATATATTCCCAACTGAAGACACTAAGTAGGGGCTCCCTGTAATATAATTTCTTGTTCTATTATACTTTACTAAGTTTTGACAGACCTACATTTACTCTCCATAAAAGATTTGTAATCTAATGGTGTTTGACCGTTATTTGTTTCTGTTCAGTGATACTATATGTCCAGAGGGGTACTATTGTCCAGCTGGTACAGAATACGACATTCAAGAGCCTTGTCCAGAGGGGACTTTCAACAATCTCACAGGTTAGTATTTTGGCCATTGAGGTAACTGCATTTTTATGATACTATATAAATTCTTCATCTGAATTTTCCTTTTAAGCCTTGTCATAGTCCCTAAAATTATCAGCTATGATTAAGTTTGAGAAAAATTTGGGAAATGTATGTGTGAGTAAACAGTATAATGTATTTTGTTGTGAGGGTTATAGCAATTATGAAGTAAATGTTGTAGGGAACATGTTTAAATGCCTGTGTTCTTTCAGGTATGATTGAAAATCATTAGCATTGGAACAAAATTCTGTAAAAAGTAAGGTTTTTTCAACAGATTTAAAGAATTGTTTTTTCATTTGGAAATGGTGTAGGATAGTGGTCTGATATGTATTTAGCAAAATCCAAAAAGGTGTGAAAAAGGGGCATTTGGTGTTTTTTTTTTGTGTCCAAATCATTCAACTTAGTAACTTGAATAACATTTGAAGTACAAACATTTTTGTTTCTGTAAAATACTTAATTGATTCTAGTCATGTGAGATATTTTTTACTACAGAAGTGTGTTGTGGTTGGAGTACAAACCAGTTTTCATCTTTGTTCACTAGGTGCACACAACATTTCATGGTGCTCCCCCTGTCTGCCTGGTATGTACTGTATGGGACAGGGTAATGCATTCCCGACAGATTTCTGTGATCCTGGATGGTATTGTACGAATAGTTCCATCTCTACTCAACCATCAGACCCATATCAAGGTGGACAGTGCCAACAAGGTGAGTCCAGTGGTTGTATGGGATGATTCCATCCTGGATAGTTGGACAATAATTACTTCAGCTGAGCAAGAAGGACTTGGTTTTATTGAAGAACTGTGTCTTTGCATGCAACAAAAATTCAACACTATTGTTTGCACTTGAAATTAAATCTGACAGGGACTCTCCTACCCCCTCTTTCAGATGTTTGGGTGTGCAAAGCTGAGGGTTTGTCTCAATTCTTACAGAACACTTCGCCTACTCTTCAAAGTTTCTCAGTTTATTAAACTACCCTCTAAAAGGGTAAAAATTCATATTTATAAATGTAACAAATACCTTGAGGGAATTTCAAAATGCATTGAAAATTACAACTTAAATAGATGGAGCAAAATTATTGAAAAGATTTAATAGTAAATGTACATGCATATCTAAAGGAGGTCAATGCCTGTCTCTTAAATTGTATTGTATACATAATTCATCGGTCTTGATATGTTTTTGTCATTCATCAGGCTATTATTGCCCTCAAGGTGCCAGTGAGCCCATAGAGTGTGACCCTGGTACTTACTGTGATGTGGCTGGATTGGATGCACCATATGATTTCTGTAATGCTGGGTTCTATTGTACCAGGGGGTCTACTACAGGTACCCCATCAGGCACTGCAGGTAAGTCTGACCCCCTATGGTAACAGTAAGGTGTTGGAAACCGGTGATAAAAGGAAGGGTGGTTAACCAGAGTCCCCCTGATCATGTTTAGAAATTTGAGTATAATTTATTGATTCTAAGGAGTTTGACCAGTGGCAGATTTTACTTATTTTCTAGCATTTAAATGTCTAAAACATGATGCAAATGTAAAAATCAGTCATCATATGATATGGCTGAATGTAAAAATGTGTAAATTGTTGTATGGAAGAGACAAAATATCAAGCTTACTGATGGAGTTCGAAGAGAATTCTTGTATCAGTGACTGGTGGTGGTGTTGCTTACAAGTTGTTTGGGTGTACTTGTGAAAGTATTCATAGATGTAATCTTAGATTGTATTCTTCATGTGGTATGTGCAAAATTATAAACAGCAGAACAAATGTGGGTCATGGAGTATGTTTGGGTCGTTCACTATTCATACTCTTGGGCACAGAGATGTATTTACATTTATGTTTGTAATGACAGTATTACACCAGTCATTACCTTGGAAACCAGTGATTCTCAAGGTTTTTCCCACTAATGCCCACACATTGTATGCTATCTGAAGGTGACTCAGACTTTTGAGGTACAACACAGGACCAATGAAGAATTATGAATTAAAATCTTGTAATGAAAGGGCAGGGGGAAGGGGGTATTTGGAAGGATTAGAAATAATTTAACAGTGAAAAGATTCCCACACCTGCCAGATTGGTGTTAATATATGTATCTGTCAAACCTACGTCTTAATTGTGGATCTGAGCCATTCTTGTTTACAGCACTGGTTTTTGCTCACATACCAAAAACTGTTTGGAATTTCTGAGTTGGATTTTTGTATCATTTTAATGTGTTAATTTTAATGTTTGTCTTTTAATCCAGGTGATAGATGTAGCCCTGGGTTTTATTGCATAGAGGGCAGTAGTCATGAATCAGCCTGTCCTCCAGGGACCTACCAACCTTCATACTGGGCCAAGAACATCACTTACTGCCTCGAATGTCTCTCTGGAAAGTATTGTAATGATACTGGTTTGAGTCAGCCTGAAGGAGATTGTGATCCAGGTAGGTTTTTGTTTGGATTTTTGAAATTCCTCCTTATAGAGGAGGGGGTGGAGCACAGAAGGGGAGTTGGAATGTGTACATTTAACGGCAGTAGTATAATGAAGTGTAATGGCTTGTATTTCGTACAGTTTTTTAAGCAATGTTTTGCCTAGAAAAGGTATGTATGGCCAGATCTTGAAAAAAAAATTCTTACAATGTTGGGTCTGATTTGATCTACTGCTTGCCATTTTATCAGCCTATGAGTGAAATGGACATATGGACAAATTGACTGACATGTTGCCATATAGCCTCTGCTATGAAGTGTGAATTGGCCCATGTTGTTTGTTAGAATTAAGAAGCATCTTCGATAGATTTACATTTATTTTTTGAGTATCATGTTACAATTCTTCAAATATTTGCTGCAGATTTCTCTTATT
>WURT03053084.1:16579-33015 GCA_009936505.3 Holothuria glaberrima
TTGTTGTACAGAAAGTTTCATTTCTTAAAGTAATATTTATACTGTAGATAGGCCTACAGAATAATAGCTAATTCAAAGTAAGGTAGCATGGTAGCTTTCTTTTCAAGAAATAGGTTCTTACAGAAAGAAAATTTAAGAAATTCATTGTTGCTCAAGAATAGATGGGTGGCCCATATTATCAAAATTTTAAATGATGCAATAGCCATAACTCTCAAAATGTTTAATATTTTGTGGAAATAAAACTACTGCCAGAGTTTATTAGTGAGACTGAATCATGGTTTGGTAAAGATTAACGCTATTTTCTTTGCACATCATGTTGGTTCATTTTAAATGCAATATTTCCCTTCAATGTTAAAACACTGAGGATGAAAGAATGCCCTGCAGTTACGTTTCTACACAAGTGAGTTAGTTCTGCCTCAGATAGTATGTATGACATCCCCCATCCCCTCCTCTCCCCAAACATATAACAGCCATGTTTGTTTGTCATTACTGTTGTTATAGCAGGAGGGGTGGCAGGGGAGGAGGTAGAAGGTTTGAAGAACGGATATTTCAGCACACCATGATCTGTCTTATCATTCTAACCATGTATTGGATTACATGTAGGATTTATGTATTGGATACCCTCTTTACAGCTACTACTGCTACCCAGTGAATGATACCCTTGGTTACCCGGATCTTGAACCTGGTTACTCAGACTGCCCAGCAGGATATTTCTGTCCTCAGGGTACTGGCCTGGACTTGAGGACTTGTCCACATGGCACCTATAGTGATCAGACAAACCTGTACAAGGTAAGGGTATTGCTCCATGAGTATGTGCATTCATATGAGGGTGAGGTATTTTAAGGATTTGGGAGAGAAGGGTGGAGGAGAAAAGGTTGGTGGCAGTGGGAAAGGGGAGGGGGGGGAGGTAGGAAGGGACCTAGCTGATGGCAGCTGATGGTTATATATGATGAGATCACTAAGTTGGTGTCTTTTATCTCACGATAGGCATAATTGGTTACCAACATTAGGTTCCTTTAGCCATAGTGAGAAAGAAAAGAAGTCTGTTTGTAGGGAGGGTGTTTTAAGAAGAAAGACCCTAAAGTTAAAAGGCTACAGTGTGGAGCTTTTGGAATACCATCTTTGCAGATAAATCACCTTTCCCTACGGTGCTGTCATAATATGGTAGTTATATGGTCTTATCGTCTTTGTTACTCCAAGTGATCATGTCTGATATACAGTGAATGGATTCACAGGCAGGGGAATATTAATATCTAGTACTGAACATGTGCTCATCCATTCTATCTATACAGATCAGCCAGTGTAAAGATTGTCCTGGTGGGTACTACTGTCCAGACCCTGCTGCTACCAACTATACCATGCTTTGTGAGGAGGGGTACTGGTGTGACTCCGGTCTAGACCGTGGTAACCCAAATGCTCCTGGCAATAACAATACTTACAATGAAACCTGCCCAGAGCTAGGTGGCCACACAGGAGTTGGTGGAGTATGTCCGAGAGGTCACAGATGTCCTGAGGGCACCACCCTACCCACTGGATGTGACCCTGGTTGGTATCAAGATCAAGAAGGTGAAGGGGAATGCAAGCTTTGCCCTGCTGGTAGGTTTTGATCTTTGGAGAATTTTAAAATTATTTGAAGTTTGCTTAATATCTTCCAATCATTCTGCAAATATGTTTCTGCAGCTTTGGTTTGCCCCCCAATGGTGGAGAATGTTTTACAGGTTCTGAGAATTTTCTAAAACATTAATTGCAAAAATTACCTTAATTTAAATGTCATGTGATTGAAAAGTTGGAAAGACAACTTTCATAGATGAGCGATATATTGACTTGCTTTATCTTTACTTGCTTTATCTTTGCAGGTTTCTACTGTGTTGCTAATTCAACTGATTATGCTTATAGTGACTGTCCTGTTGGCCATTACTGTCCCGTGGGCACCACCTACGCTACAGAATACCCCTGCCCTGCAGGGACATTCAACAATGCTACTGGCACCATGGATAACAGTTCCTGTCTATCTTGCTTAGGGGGCATGTTTTGCCAGGGGGTTGGTAATGAATGGCCCACCAGTAACTGCAGGTAAATACACAAAAAATAATGTTGGTATTTTATTGTAGAGTTGGTTTGTTTGATATGCGATAGTGTTTGCATATTCATTCCTGGATGATGAATATGCATAAATGTCCACGCTGTAGCACCAAATCCTTACATTTTCTGTTGTAATGTGTCACATTTTTGTCTGGAGACATGCATATCATGCATGATATCATGTCACAAGGTGAGGGTTAGGGAGGAGACATAAACTAAGGTTAGGGTTAGAAGTCTTGTGACTTCATATCATGCATGAAATCCTGTGTGGATTGGCTGCTGATATACAATAGTAATTTTATATTCATTCCCAGATTATAAATATGCAGGACCGTCCACTTTGTAGATGATGACTGTTTGTGTTATTACAAAAGAGGGACATTTTTGTAAGAACTTGCTTGTTTTGGCAATGATTCACAGTAGTATTCAAAGGAAATAACTCTGAAAAAATGATAATGGCACAAATGTATGGAAAGAATTGAGTATTGTTATCATTTTCTTTGTAGCCAAGGTTTATGTACTAGGGTGTCGCAGGACGAGGTAATGACAGTCTTCAAGTCATATTCTGAATACGAAGTAAGAAAGGAAAGTAATGGGTGTGAAGTATTGTTTCCAGAGGAAAATTTGGAGTTTCCCAGTTTTTAAATTTTTAATTGATGGTGTTGCTTTATTTCAGTGATGGATGGTACTGTATACAGGGAGCTGCCAACCCTATGCCATCAGACCCTTCTGTTGGTGGTAGATGCCAGGCTGGAGAGTACTGTCCTGGGGGCACAGAGGCAGCTATACCATGTGAACCGGGATGGTACTGTCACAGAGCAGGGCTGGCTGAACCACAGCTACTGTGCAGGGCAGGTAAGACAGAACAAAGGGAAATAATTGGGGTAGGGCAAAGGTATGATGGGGTGAGGGCAAAGGAGAGGGATAGAGTCCTGGGTGGGGATATAGTACTGGAGTGGGGAGAGGGATATAGGCAGCTGTGGATGATGAACAAATAGGGGGGACATGTGATGGCAATGATGGAAGAGTCTAGTGGAGATATTGATAAATAAGAAGTGTTCTAAAAGTCATTCAGGTCAATGTAAGGGACTGTAAAGTTTTCAGTCATGCACTGACCTATACATGTGTACATTTATAATTCATCTGACACATGTAGTGTTGTTACACCAGTTTCATGAGTATTTAGGTTGTACATTTCAGGGTCAGGGAACCACTAGCCCTTTCAAAGACCCCAAACCAGATTGGTGGTGGATGAACATCAGCAAGATTGGCTTCCTCATTTGACAATTGCTCAGTGGGTAATGAGGCAGGGGTGTGCAATTGCTCTCAGCCCTGCTTATGGAACTGCCAGGCTGGGAAGGGTGGTAGGTACTTGCCCTGCATCACTGCTCAACAGCTGAACCAAGCAAAGTGGACAACTTCCTGAGTCAAACAACTTTTTTATTAACCTGCAGGGCATCTATTTGTGATACCTTATGCTAGTACAAGTCCTTAATACCAGCTAGTACAGATTTTTACACTACAAACAGGGAACGAAATCTCAATTTAATGACTTTAAGGATAATGATCAAGAGTAACCCATGAATATCAATTTATACTGGTATGTCAATCCATACATACTTGCTATAAGTTGTTTGACACCAGTGGCTACTTCATGCAAGGCCTGGGGGTACCTCTGTGAATGCAGAAAAGTTATCACATTTATGTTAAGGTATGAGGTATAGCCATCTCCTAGATATAGTAAAACCAAGGAAATCTTATTAGCCTCAAGAGTGAAAGGAATGTGGTGTCACCTGGGAGTTTATGATTAAACAATAATATTCTTCTTTTATTTGCTTTCAGGTCACTACTGCATAGGGGGAGCATCTATTGCCAACCCTACTGATGGGGTGTCAGGGGACACTTGCCCGATGGGTCATTATTGCCCTGAAGGTAGTTCTGCCCCCCTCCCTTGTGACATGGGCTATTATCTGGATGTTACAGGAGAAAGTACAGACACTGCCTGCAAGATATGCACTAAAGGTATGTCCTGTAATTATGAATATTCATGTTCACAAAGCACCAACTCCTGCATGAATATTTATATTGATATTTACAATCAACTATAGCATGCGACTCGTCAGTATTCAATATCAGACCCTTTTTCCTTTCCCAGAGTAAGCAGAACTTTTGACATTCACTCACTACATATCTTTTGAATTACAGCTAGTTAGTATGACAGATTGAAGCAAATGTGTCCCGTGATACCTTTCTCATTCAAAGAGGTTACTAGCCGTCTAACTTTTAAGTATTCACATTATTTTTTGCTATTTAGTACAAATTTTCTTATGAGTACTGTATTCGTACTTACATATAATTGTGCAACCAATCTGTGATCAGTTTTAGGTAGGTTTTTTCTCCTTCAGAATTTTTCTTTTCAAAATTTTGTTAAGTATGCAGTGCATAATATACCTCTTTTAGTAGTGCCATTAGCTAATTTATAAAACTTTCCCACCATAGCTCGTCAATTTAATAAAATTTGGTTTACAGGGCAAGGTTTCATACTGCCCCTTTGGTGGTGATTTTACACTACAGATTGTGTGAAAGACTTATTCTCATATTACCAGATTTGACATGTTTGAATTCTACTTCCTTTTTTTCTTGTGAAGGTTTCTTCTGTAATGAATCTGGTTTAGCATTTGTCTCTGGTGAGTGTGACCAAGGCTACTACTGCCCAGCTGGTCAAGTGACCCCTACCCCATCCAACTACACCTGTCCAGAAGGTCACTTCTGTTTAACAGGAAGTGGAGACCCAGAACCCTGTCCTTCGGGTACCTACCAGGACACCCCTGGTCAGTGGACCTGTAAAACATGTATGGAAGGTCATTATTGTAATGCTACAATAGGACCAGTGGTGTGGTATGGGTCATATGTGTGTCCACCTGGTTACTACTGTCCAAATGGTACTACCTTTGCAGAGGAATATCCATGTCCACTCGGAACATTCAATAATATCACAGGTAAGACAACAAATTACTTAGTATGGAATTAACTTTTGAATTTGACTTAGATTATATGACTATGATTTGTCTTGCATTAGTTTGAAATTCCCTGGGTGGAGGGGGGGGGGCATGGAATTTTCCTCTCAAAACATTTCCAGAAGTTACATATCTCATCTTTTCATTGTGTAGACGCAACTTCATGGCTGTTACATTTTCAGTAAGTGTGTGCTCATGATCTTTTGGACTCCCCTTAAAAACTTTCTTGACACTGTTGAAAAAAAAAACAAAAACTGCCAGCTGTGATTAGTTTGATAGTTACTTAAAATTAAAATGCTATCAAAAAAAAATGTTACCTGCAAATGGTCATTTTACCCAATGGAATCCTAAAATATTTGCATGTTGAAATGAGCCATGTGCTTAATAGTATTTGACAAACAGGGCTTCTTTTTCCTCTGTGCAGTATTTTATGAGTTGATGATTTGAGGGCACCTTACAGTATCTCATCTTTGTCTTCTTGTTTTCATTTTTTCTGACAGGACTGCAGTCAGAGCTACAGTGTACAGACTGTATTGGGGGTATGTCTTGTGATGAGAGGGGCCTGTCATTCCCAAAGAGACCCTGTGCAGCTGGGTACTACTGTAGGATTGGAGCAGATACAACCACACCCAATGATGGTGAGCCATTTGGATTCTATTCTTTTATTGGGCTATCAGAGTAGATTTCCTTCCTTACAAAGCATTTTGTCATTGTACATATTTTAAAATTGAATTAACTGGTTTTTTTGTTTTGTTTATGTGAGGGGGGTTGTTTTAAAGGTTGTACAGACAAAGGAGTACAAAGGTTATAGTGTATCTGTTCTTATCAAAGCATGTTAAAAAGGGACCTTTGCTCTTAGGCACCATGTCAAAATGTCAGGCTGCAGCTGCCTTGCAGTCTTGCTTTATTGTTATAGATATTACAATAGTAGGATTACTTAAATACTGCGATTGCAATGTGTACAGTAACAAAGCATAGCTGCAGCTGCTGCAGCTTGGCTTTTTTGACATGGTGCCTTAATCCTAGTGAAATGTTTTGTGTTGAAAATTATTATAGGAATTACTTATGTTATTTAAATGAGTATTGTCTTGCTGAAATTTTCGTAATGTGCATTGCACTGTATTCATTACAGTATCTGCCTCCTTGTAGTTTGTATTTCAGGAATGGATTCAAATTGTATATGGTAAGATTTCCTCATCCTATTCTTGTCAATCACTCTGTTATCTTTTCCTTGGCAGATCCGTGGAATGGTGAATGTCCTGCTGGTTACTACTGTGTAGAAGGTACTGACTCCCCCAGTGCCTGTCCTGAGGGAACATTCAGTCCAAACTTGAAACTCCAGTCTGTAGATGAGTGTTTGAATTGTACAGCAGGATATTACTGCAATGAAACAGGTTGGTGATTTAATCAGTCAGCCTTTTCATCAAAATAGAATGAATGCCAAGTTGTATGGAGCATATTTCGGTAAAGCATATTTCACTTTACCGACTTACAATGAATTGAATGTATAATATTCATAATAAGGACTAATCACAACAGATAACCTGATCTTCAATCCTCCTAATCCAGTCAGTCTCAACGGGCACCCTTTGGGTTCCATGTGCCACTGGTCCTCAAGCTCTCTTGGTGTAAATGGGTTTTACAATTTTAAAACATCATTTGTGAAAAGGAAAGAAACATTGTTCAAAGCATCTTTTATTAGGAAACAAAAAACTTTACAGAGTTTTATAAAGTATAAAATATCCATGTCAACTTATATTTTAAATAATTTATTTTGAAGCAGCTGTGTTTTCCTTCCCTTCCACTCTTGCTCCATTCATTGGGTGTCAGTTTGATATCTAGGGTTTCTTGGTAGTTTGCTTAATGCTGTTCTTTATCTACCCTATCTCCCTGTTTGGTCCACACCCTTACAAGGTTAAGGATTACTTTTCTTTTTTATACATTATACTTTCATTTAATGTAGATTGTAGATTATGGAATGTAGATTACATTTAATGTTGCATCTCACTTTATCTTCTTACATGGATATGCTGTTTGTTCTAATTGGTTGCACAGTAAAATTGTTCATGATTTCGCTTTGTTATTCTGCTAGAAGAGTAGTACTTATATGTGAAGTATTTGTGGTTTCCTTCAAGGGTCACTTTTCTGAAAAAAAGTTGAACAAACTTTGTGTCATATTTCATTCATCCTTGGCATTTCTGATTCATGTATCCTGAGAAATGTTAGCTGTGTGTTTTATGTAGTTACACCTGAAGACATGGGCAATGGTTCTAGGGGACAGGGGGACATGTCCCACCCCCCCCAATATTTGAGAAATTGCCCATTGATTTTTATTTTTCACAGTATTTTACTTACAAATGGGGTCATGTTCCCTCCAATACTGAGAACAACCTCCGCCTTTGCCTGAAGGAAAACGTGATGACATAACTTACATAAAATTTTCTCTCTCTTTATCACATCTTTACACAATCAGCATTAACATCTGTAGCAGGTCCATGCTATCCCAGCTATTATTGTCCTGAAGGGTCCACCAGACCTAACCAGATCATATGTCCAGAGGGTTACTACTGTCCAGAGACCACAGCTGACCCATACTCATGTCCTAATGCTACATTCTCTAATGGCACAGCCCTCCAGGAGGTTTCTGACTGTTTTGACTGTACACCTGGATATTATTGTAATGGTTTGGGTAAGTTATTAAAGCATCATCAAGTTTTGGAATTTTGAATGCATCAATGAACGAAGGTTAGAGGTAGTTGAAAACTTATTTGAGATATGTGAAAATGAGAAAGTAAAGTGGACATTGTCCATAGTTACACTTTTCAGTTTAATTCAATTCAAATTTTTTTCACAAATGATTTCAAAAACAGTACATAAACAACATTGGTATACTTAGCAAAAATAGCAAGAAATCATTTGAAGTACACTAGAGAAAAAGGAACCTGTTAATTAGGCTACTGACCATAATAACAGTAAATGAAAGAAACGTATAGAAAGAAGTACATGTTTAGGAACACATTAGTCAAACATATCTGAAGAAAAGTAAGGTAAATTCACTGGGCCAATGGAAGCTACTAGTCTCATGTCTTTTGCATGTAGGAAGAGATCGTATGGATTTACTGGGCCTTCAGTCTTGGCATGGACCGTAGCCACTATCCTCATATCCTCTACCTCCCTCTACTAGTTTTATGTTAGTGTACCTGCATAATGATGATACAGAAACTAAGATATCTTTAGATATCTAGAAAACATTCATCTGTTGAGTTTAGGCGTTTGGATATATTCCCTTGAAACCAAGTAATAAAATCCCCACGGCTAGATGGAGTTGGTGACAAATGAAGTGTAAAAAGTGGCCATTGTCCTTCTCATACAGAAACGCATGTTTGGTCTAGTGGTAGAGCATCCGCCTCTCACACGGGAGGCCTGGGTTCGATTCCCAGGTCGAGTCATACCAAAGACTTAAAAAATGGAACCTTCTGCCATTGTGCGTGATGCTCCTCATAAGCAATGGAGTAAGGGAAAACAAGCCAGTGAGCCACAACTGGAAGAAAGGCCGTGGCTGGCTCGACTTGAACCAATTGGTTGGAAACTGGGCTGTTAAAGCTCATCTAACTAACTAACTACTCATACAGAAAACACTCAGGAGAGTGATAAAGGGAGAGGAGGAAACCACAGTGGAGCTACAAAACTACAGAATCTTACAGCATGTACTGGTTATGGGCCTATTATGAAGGGTGTCTCTTCTGGAAGTAATAGAGTACTACATAGTTAACTAGTTGTATGAATGTATTGTTTAAATTCCATTCTGTTTTTATTATCAATTAGAAGTGTGGATATCTGTGGTGGGTTTCTGTTTGTGATTAGACACCATGGTTAGCTGTGAATGTTGTTACACGTGATATATAAGGGATTGGACATTGTTAAATAATCCTCCTTTTGTAAATTCTGAATCATAAATTAGGTTGTAATGTAGTTGTTTCCCTAATGTGATAGCTGCAATTTTTATTACGGTTTTTTCATCTGTCCTGTTTATTTTCAGCTCTGACATCACCAACAGATGAGTGTGAACCAGGGTATTACTGTCCTCTAGGGTCCAGTCATGGCAAAGCTGTAATTTGCCCCATTGGTAAACATTGCCCCAGAGGTAGTTCCTCACCCCAGGAGTGTCCAGCTGGAACATACATGGACCATGAAGGGGAGGCTGAATGTGAAGTCTGCCCTGAAGGTAAGTTGGGAATGTTTTATAATAAGAACTGCAGCAGTTCAGAAGTTTATGCTTTTCCACCTGTCCTTCACAAAAAGCAGTAATGTTTTTCAAAGGAAATATGCCTCGTATAGACTAAATCTGCCCAGTTCAGGAAAAATAACATTTTATTCTTGTTTGTTCAATTTCATAACCACTCAAAAACTAAGTCATGTAAAAAGGATTCACACATTATCTCCTATCTTTGTTCATGCAGTGTTGTAATATCACAGATGAGAAAGCTAGAAAAAGATTATTTTGAAAATTTGTGATCAACATACAAACCAGAATGATGGTAATATTCCCTTGTAAACATATGTAGAAAAAACAGCCCATATTTTAAGTATGCAATGTCAACAATCATAATGCTTGGGATAGGACGTAACTCAAATGAATTTTCACTGCTGTCACCTTTAAGGGTTTGTGTGACAAAGCTACAGTAACTTTAAAGGGGCTCATTGAGTTGATATCAATTATTTTGTGACAAGTTTGAAGGAAATCATTGCATGACATTTCTAATTTGCCTCATTACTCATGTATCACTTCCTATAGTTACCAAAAATGTGAGAAATTTGTAGTTTTTGTGGACAGGGGTTGCATATGATTAGTCCCCAATGATAAAAAGTGTCTGGTCACGAATTTGTAATAAATGATTTTAATCATAAATTACCCTAGTACTGCCATTTCAGTTGTGTGTCAGATTTGCAGAATTTCTTACTTTCTCCATTTACCATCAGGATGTGAGTAAATCCTAACAGGTGTGAAAAAAAAAATCATGAATTTGGTGAACCAACTCAATAAGCCCCTTTATTGTACTGAACTATTGGGGTATGGAAGTCAGCAAGATTCTTTCAGGTTTTCTGCACAACTGCCTGAATCACTTATCCAAGCAAACTATTTAGTGCTCGGAGAAGATGATTATAACCGGAAATTACTTGTACTTATCTTCCCCCCAATTCTTCCAGGATTCTACTGTGTACCAGAGAATGTAGTGGAGGGGGTTGCCTTTACAACCTACGATCCATGCCCTCAAGGATTCTTTTGTCCTAATGGCACCGGACATGACTGGCAGTCATGCCCAGCGGGCACCTATGGTGCTGCCACAGGACTGGCAGCAGCGGAGGAGTGTACGCCATGTGATGGAGGTAGGACACACCATATGGTATTGAGAAGCCACCCCTTAATCCAATCTTCCTTGACCTCCTCTGGCCTACCCCTAAGTGGGGGTTCAAAATTTTTATTTTTCAGTTTGATAAGTTGTCTCTGCAATATGCTTATCTAGGAAGTTGAATAACTTTGAGCTGTTGCTGACTTCCAAAACTTGTTATATCATTCTTCTTGTCAATTTTAATTCTCAACAGTGAAATCTACCTGTTGTCTGTGAATGTTATACATACCATATAAGGTCATGATCCTCATACATTCTTAGCACTCGGTTTTTTTTTTTTTTTTTTTTTTTTTTGGGGGGGGGGGGGGGTTTTCCCCCCCTCCAAAAAATTGGGGGGGGGATTTTGGTTCAAGGGGGGGGGGGTCATCTTAATAAGTTGCAACATAAGTCAACCTTATCCCAACAAGTCAGGAATATGCCTACATGCAGTTTTAAAACTTGCAGGATTGTTGAGAATATTGCAAAAATGCTGCAATCTTGCTGCCTAATGCGATCACTGGTGTGACAAAGATGCTTCCGAGAGCAAAAAGTGAACAATACATTTTCTCATTTTTAATTTCTATAGGACAATACTGTAGTGGAGTCAATCTAACTGAACCCACTGATTACTGTTCTGCTGGATTCTACTGTGTGTCAGGGGCTGATAAAGCTAATCCACTCATGATAGGACTTGACCAATGTCCAACAGACACTGTCCATCCAATTATTGGGCATGTCTGTCCAGAGGGTCATTATTGTCCAGAGGGTTCAGTT
This sequence comes from Holothuria glaberrima, assembly GCA_009936505.3. NCBI lineage: Eukaryota > Metazoa > Echinodermata > Holothuroidea > Aspidochirotida > Holothuriidae > Holothuria > Holothuria glaberrima. The sequence continues at coordinate 27,843 of WURT03053084.1, forward strand.
TATCCAAAAGGTGAGTAGCATTAAATGAATAAAATGTTCAAGAAATAATAAAAAAAAAAACGAAAGAAGAAAGAAAATTAAAGTGAAGTCAAAATCAATTAAATTAGGCAAAACAATTTAATCAGGATATTTACGTAAATAAATTTAAAGGTAGTAAGTTTGTATTTGCAGAGGAGCCTTTTGGGTTCAAAAAGTAAAACTGGCAGGTTAGATGACTATCAAATTCAACATTTTAGATACAAATTTAGGTTTTTCTGATCTACAAGGTAGTGTCAAATTTTGAACTAAAGCTCATTTCTCTCATTTCTTAGGAACTCATGATCCTTAGACTTGGTCAGTTGATTCTTTGATTTACTTGATAATTATTCTATGACTTGTAATATCTAGACTAGTCAGCTACAATTGGCACATCTTTTGAATCCAAATACATCCACATTTTGCCACTTCTTGCAGGTCAACAGTATGTTTAAAATACAAATATTTAATTTGAATGTGGAATGAGAAGCAAGGGAGAACAAATCCCAAAGCTTTAAGTATGACTTTGTGTAATGGATTTTGTTTTTAAATATCTTTTTATTGTCTGACAGGCTGCCCGGCTGGTTCTTACAATGACGAAGAAGAACGATGGACCTGCAAGAGCTGTCCTGAAAGTTACTTTTGCTATGCCAATACCACAGACTACCAATTTAATGAGTGCCCAAGTGGTTACTACTGTCCCACAAACACCACTGACCCTTATCAGTACCCATGTCCGACTGGAACATTTAATAATGCCACTCTACAGAAGGATGTGGATGCCTGCCTGGCATGCACCCCAGGGTGGTATTGTGCAGGGGTGGGGAATTCAGCCCCAACTGATGTTTGTGATGAGGGATGGTATTGCAGTGGTGGAGCCAATGAATCTATGGTAAGTACATGCAGTAGTAATGATGACATTATTAGTTGATTTATGGTAAATTTTCATCTTTTATTCATAAAGTCATCATTTTACTTACTTTACTAAATTGCAAATGTTGTGGATGTCATTTTTCAGTTTAGACATTGAAACTTTGAAATGATAATCCACAAACATGGGAGAGGATGTTATGGGGGATAACGACTGTATTAAGCGATTCCAACATACACCACCGTAGATTCTTTTGTTTAAAGGTCTGGTGACATGCCACCAAAAAGAGCTTTTTCGCTTATCAGTTAAAGAGTTAAGTCCTCCAACATGCTGCTAGAATTCGATAGGAGATTTTAGCCAACTTCACCCTAGAAAAAGCCCTTTTCCCCGGGGTGAAGCTTATCTCTACATTTGCAGCAGTTAACCCCTTTTGTAAACAAGCTGGCTGTGTTGATCAAACAGTCTTTAAAGGGTCAAGCCATCCTTTTGTTAAGAGCTGTTACTCGGTGATGATCTTTATCACTTACATCTGTGTCTCTTTGCATTAAACAACAAACCCCTAAAACTTTATTGATTTCAAGAAAGAGCTGCACAGGAAGTTCTCTGATAGATTGTTAATTAATAGTGGTCAACTAGGCATGGCTAAAACTTGGTATTTAATTCTGACCTCATGATGAGAGATCTGTTGTAATTATTTCAATATGTTGTACCATTCTCAAAATATATGTCTACAAAGTTTGATTCTTTCTAAAGTAACTCATTGCCTATGCAAAAAAAAAAAGATGTGGAGTGTTGCACGTGTTAAGATTTCTTTTAGTAACCTATATAAATTATCTCTAAATTACTGATCAGATAGTTTACATTTCGGGGAGTGATATCAACATTTCTCAGGAAACAGTAATTGTAACTTCCTTAACAAACCCCTCAGGGGATAACAATGCTACCAGTGTCTTTGAAATTAAGGTTGAAAACACAAAGGCTAACATTAGCCATAAATGGTATGTCCATCATGCGATGTCACATATTTGCATGTTTAGCTTTTGTTTATTCATTGTACAAGAAGTGTGAAATAGAAATTACCCTGTAAAATGGTCAATATTAGATGGGTTTTTAAGAGAATTGCAGCAATTTACTAGATTTTTAATGCTGTTTACATCAAATATTCAACTATGTAATTTTCGTTTCATCAGACCTCTAAGGTATCTCCATCTAAACAGTTACTTTATTTGTTCCATAATTCTCTTCTTCCAGCCATCTACCAATGGAGGTGAGTGCCAGCCCGGTGAATACTGCCCCCTCGGTTCGTATCAACCCATCCTTTGCGCAGAGGCCTTCTTTTGCAACCAATCTGGACTGGCTACTCCTATGGCTGAATGTGACCCTGGTTACTACTGTCCAACCGGATCCTCAGACCCCAGACAGAAGGACTGCTGGGTGGGACACTACTGCCCTAGGGGTAGTGCTAGACCCACCCCTTGTACCAATGGCACATACAACCCTTCAATTAACCAGGATGAATATTCCGATTGTTTACCATGCACTGCAGGTTACTACTGCAATGAAACAGGTGCAAGCACAGTCAGCGGTGAATGTTACGCAGGTATGCTTCATATCTTACTTTATTAGAGAAAGGAGTAATCATAGCAAAATGATAATAATTCAGACCTTGAAGGTAAATCCTAAAGTGAAAAACAATGTCTTATGAAGTACACTTTTGCAGTTTGGAGTTGGGTGAAATTATCAGAGGTAATTTTAAGAGAACATAGGATCGAACAAGCACACCAAAATTGCAAAGACAAAATAATAAGCTATCTCTTCTTGATATTGTAATGATCTTTGGGGCAGTATGGCACTCTCAGGTATTTAAGATAGTAGCTTTAAGTTTCTTTTATTTTTGAAGTATTCTAAGGATGGTTGTAGAAGTGGTAGTCTGATCAAACATAACAGCATACTATTTTATTTACCACAGGTTACTATTGCCCAGAGGGTCAGGTCAGCCCCACCCCAGGGGACTATCTCTGCCCTACTGGACACTACTGTCTTGCTAACTCTGCAACCCCCACCAGGTGTGATGATGGGTACTATCAGGATGAAATTGGAAGAGATTTTTGCACCCTATGTGAACCAGGTATGTGTTAAATTATACTTTAACCCGGTGTAAAGGATGGTGACATGAAGGGGGGCAGGGGGTTGCGGGTTACATTGAAAGCTTGGTTCAACTGGCCCGTTAGGTATTAATTCTCGTCACAGTAATCATTTGAACAAAACATATCTATCAGTAATATGTGTGTGGACTGGTTGATCCTGTCAGAACAGTATCTGTGCATGTAGATGTTGTACAAAGCTATGTTGAACACCACTGTCTTAAAGTGATTGTTAATTTGGGATTTATTCTAGGGCATGTCAAGCACACAATCTTATCATGTGGTAGCCATCTTACTTAGGCACCATACCCAGAGCTGATTTCACTAATGTTTAGTGATGATTGCCATCATTGCTATCCATTACTAAACCTTGAGCAATTTAGTGATCAACTTTGTAATAGATTTCATTTAATTTTTAGCTGTCAAGTTTGTTTCGCAAACTTAAGTCTCATGTGATGGGTTACAGTGACGAGTGATGACTGTCGTAGGATATGCAAATAACCTCACTCATCGCTATGACTTTTAATAGTGATTTATGGCTATCTCTGTTAGGTTTGATTGAAATTAGTATTTAGCAATCATATCTTCAGTTGATGGTTGTAAAATTGGTCTAAAAGTGTGATAATAATTTGTGATATACCATTATAGACTCAAGGAAAGTGTTGTGATGTTTTAAACTATTTGAAAGAATAATGGTGGCCAAGAAAAGAATATTCCTCAATTCTTACTTTGGTCACATCAGTTTCAGTATGATGCATTGCCTTTATTGTTTACATCATCGGCTACAGAAATGAAAGAAATAATTGCATTGGGAATATAAACACCAAATTAAGTATGCTTTTTAAATTTCTCTCATTAATTATGAATGTTATGTTTTCATGCCCACAGGTTACTTCTGTGACAACACACTAGCCCCAGTCCATGATCTGTCAAATGCGACATGTCCTGCTGGTTACTACTGCCCGGCAGGTACCCGGTATGCCATCGAGTTTCCCTGCCCACCAGGTACATATAACAGCCTGGATGGAGCATTCAATCTGAGTGCCTGTCAAGACTGTCTTCCCAGCTATTACTGCCAGGATGCTGGTTTAACATCTTCACAGGATCTATGTTTTGCAGGGTAAGATTTCATTCCTTACAAATTTATTTGAATTTGGTAGGGGAGGGGGAGGAGGAGGAACCAGTTGGGCTAATACTCAGACAAGTGGCATACAGGTGACACATAGGTTATATTAATAGACATGAGGTTATTATAAAAATAGTAATGGTAATTTAAATCGAGTGATGGTTTCATATGATAACACTGACAATTAACACTGTTGCAGCCACAACCATCATATTAGTTGGGAATAGAATATCTGATTTAAAGTGGCTTTATAAAGTTGCACACACATGAATACAGGTGATGTAATGGCTTGAAGCATCTAGAAGGAAAGACAGATGGGTTACATGTAATATCTGCCATGCAACTGCATCAACTTTTCTACTTTCAATTGCAGCTACTACTGTGAGGGGGGCAATGACAACCCCACCCCTAACATTTGCCCTGAGGGTAATTACTGTCCAGAAGGAAGCTATAAACCAACCCCATGTGCATCAGGTACCATTTCTAGTGGTACTGGTAATACCAACTCAACAGACTGTGCACCATGTAACCCAGGAAGATACTGTACAGCTAACAGTTCCAGACTTGGTGAGTAGATGGTATTGTGTTTTGTTCTGGGTTCTTCTTGCAAAATCTGACATCTCATGGATAAAAACCATCATGATGGTTATACTTAATTTTCTCTAATTTATTTTCCAGCTCTTGCAGAATTATACATATACAATCAGTAAGTTGTTCTTTACAGATCGAGCTCTAAATTCTTTCTCTGGAAGACGGGGGAAAGTTAACATGGTCCAGCCGGAAGACTTCCTTCTGGGCTTCTAGGCCAAGTCACATGACTTCCTCAATATTAATATTCATGAAGAATCAACCAATTACAATTAATTACAATTCTCTTTGATTCTACCAATTGAAAATGACTTTCAAGAGGCTTGATCATGACATTGGAAATACTGTACATAAAAATTGCTTGGATAAGTTTCTGCTTCATATTAGGAGTTGGGGTTGAGGGGGTGGGTTGTGAAATAGTTGGGGTTG
>WURT03053085.1:0-14176 GCA_009936505.3 Holothuria glaberrima
GTGTTATGACCACAGCGACAGTACATCATGTGATGTAACCCTATTTTAGTTCACGAGTAGTGTTTACGCTGCCATCATCTTAGTTAAATTTACTGGCATAATCTATGTGTACGCGAGTCAATGGTTTTTTTTTTTTTTTTGAAATTCCCATGGATGGATTGGTGTTGGCTGATCGAGGCTGCTTTTCATGTCCCTGGCAGACATCGTATAGTCTGCATTTCTGCTCCAAATCTCTGCCAATGACTGGCCACCAAAAAGGGTCTCCCTAAATCTTTCATCTTTACAAAGCCGGAGTGTGGCATTACATGTAGTTCCTCAAGGAGTGTGTACTCTGAAGAGCTTTGTCATTTGGTATCACTACTATGTGTCCCCAGAGAACAACATCATCTTCTACACTTAATTCTTCTCTCTTTTGAGAAACTGGTCCAAACACTTCCATGGGTTTCGGTTTACTGGCCACCCCGAAGATATACTCTCTTAGTCAGGCTTAAATGGCGTCTTTCTTGGTTAACGCTTTGATTTCTGTTGCTTTCACAGGACCGCTGATCTACATCCCTTGATACGTTAACCTGTACTCCGTCAGGTGTTGGAAGTTACATGTCAAACATACAATTAACTTTCTCCTCGTCATCTAACAGCAGACGCAGGGGCGACGCCACGAGGGGGGGGGGTAGGGTAGACATTTGCCCCCTATGGTTTTTAGCCCCCAAATAAAATCGTCTAAATAAAGTTTTAAGACAAAATTTTGTTGGGTGGGGTTCGGTGTTACAGTATGTCACCTAGCTATCACAATATTAACAGTTAAATTGTTCGTTACAAAATACCTGAAACTTGAAAACCTTGCGGTTAGTGTAACGTTTTCTTTTGTCTCCATTGTTTACGTGAATGCAGGTTTAATATTCCATAAACACTTTGGCCATTATGCGCCACAGTACCTCATTAAGCGAAAATGGTCGTATGTTAAATACTAACTTCGTAGAGGTTCGTACTTTGCGAATTGTACTCATGAGTACAGACATGTCGGCAGGATGTAAATATCTGTAATCTTCATTGGTCATTTTCTAATTGAATAGAACTTGTAAATAATGAAAGTTTCCTGTGCTGATCAATGCAGACTTTTTCAACAAAGTTAATTGTGCTGCTGTAAGGAATAGTAACAAAGAGTTATTAGAAGGAACCTGTCTTTGAACAAAGTGAAGAAGTTACTTCAGTTTTAATCACTAAGGGGTACGTAATAATCTTAAGAGTATCATCTCGAGTACTTTGACCCCTCTTCAAAAAGAAACATCTTTTCTTGGTGTAGTCTAGAACTACAGTGTTTGAAATTACCTTGGATGACTATCTTAGAGTTTATACCTCTCAAAACTTAACGACTCAGCTGATGTTACTTTCAGTTGTTGAGAAATATGCACTCCCAATTACAAAGATTTGAGACTAGCTGACATGTTGCATGTGGAGAGAATGAATTATTTGGGTCTTCGAAGCTTAAACTAAATTGACCAGTGCTGGAATAGCTTACTTAGATCAATGTTAAAATCTTTAAAAGTGACAAACCCTATAGAAAGAAACAAGCCAAAATTGAAAACAAAACCAGTACAGGTATTTCATAAATTACTCAATGCCGATAAAGATCACGTTGCAAATCTCCTTCATGACAACAATTTTCGATCCCATGTTGAGCTCATCGCTAACAAAGATGTTGAAAGCAGTAAGCTTAACTGTAACTATTACGATGATGATTCATTCACGGCCAAAGTAAACAACTATAATTCTAAAGACCTATCTGTGTTTCACTTAAACATAAGAAGTCTTCCAAAGCACTCTTCTGAACTTACCATCCTCTTCGCTCTTTCACCTCTGATGACCTCACGTGACCTTTTACCACTTACACAGACAAAAAGGATTTATATTCTGACTATAACACATCCACCTTCCACATATGAAAAGTACACATGCGTTCTACCTAGAAATATTGTGTTAATAATGTTTTTCGTTGTTTTACTTTTGGTGATCTCACGTGACCTCTGACCTCCACCGCATATCATAAGGTTCTTCCTCTTAGTATGATGAATTCATTTCCCAAGTATAAAAAAATATTCATCATTCCAATCAGAGATCTTGTTTCCAAGATTTTCACCTTACTTTTTGACAAATGGTGAACTCACATTAACCTCGCCCTCTACCTTAAACAGGGTTTTCCCTTTTAATATGATAAATCCATGTACCAAATACGAGAAGAGTCCATCGCTATTTTGACGTATATTGTTTACAAACAATTTCCAAGATTTTGTTAGTTTTACCTAGGTGACCTCAGATAACCTTTGACTTCTACAAAAAACGACAAGTTTCATGTTCTGTCTAAAACGCTTCTGCACGCCAAATATGAAAAGTGAACATGCTTCTTGTTTTGAGATATCGTGGTTAAAAGTTTTTTAGTTTTTTACTTGTGACCTCTAGTGACCACACATTACCCCCCTGACCTCCATAAAAAAATGTAGGGTTTTTGTTTTATGATAAATTCGCATGCTAAATTTTCTGGAATTCTAATAGATAAGCATTTCAGCTGGGAACCTTATATTGACTTTATTTAAAGTACGTTATCCAGAGGAGTAGGAGTATTGAACAAGCTTAGATATTGTGTTCCTAGTAGTATACTACTTTCGATTTATAACGCTATAAGTTTACCCTATTTTACTTAATGTAACATTGTGTTGGGAAATAATTCCTCATCAAGTCTACAAAAACTCTTGCTGCCTCGAAAAGAGTCATTCGTTTTATTGCCCATAAAAATTGTAACGCCAGAAGCGGCCCAAACTTTTCTTCTCTGAATACCTTGAAAATCTCAGACAACAACAAACTCCAGATAGCTTGTTTTGTTTATCAATACAATAATAGGCTCATTCCCAACTGTTTCGATAATCAGTTCGCAGTCTGTAACTCTATCCACAGATATTATTATGATCACTTTTCTTTCAAACCGGAAGACCAAAAATACTATCAAGCACCAGAAAAAACAACCATTTCTATCTATTTTTTTCATCTCATTCAGTCAGTTCAATCGATTTGAACAGCATATGTACAAACTCATAATCGAATATTTTCTTACTTTAATCATAATAAAAATATGTCAAAACACGTGTAAGATTTACATATATATATATATATATAAATATATATACATATGAATTGAAAAATATATATGAAGGAAATAATAACCAATAGTTTTCACTGACAATGCAGGTACCTTTTTGTTTATGGAATATTAGAGTAGATAAATCGTCTCCAGTTGCTGTTAATACTGCTACCTGGGCAAATACTTCAATTTTTACAAATTTAAAATATTTTTATATTTTTTACAAAACATTTTTTGGGTAAAATAACGAAAGAAGTACATTTTGCTACACGTGTGTAGCATCATAGCAAATAACGTTCACTACTTCCAATTGTAGGGAATGTCAAAAACAAGAGAAATACCACCATAGAGTGTTGACGCTTACATTTCAATAGAAAAAAATAAACACTGTTTTAAATCTGAACATCTCTTATCGAATTTGTTTGATTGAGTCACGGGGCTTTGAAGCGATATGATTTTCCACTTTTAGAGCAAACTTGACTTTATAGAAAAACTCCCTACAATCTGGCAGAACATTCATCAGCTTACGATTATTAATGTAGTAATTACATTGAAGTATATAGAAATGCAATGGATGAAGTATAGAGTCTTTAACAAAAAATAATTCCTTCTTAGATAACATGAATTGCGTGCCAAAGAACAATTGTTCAGAGTCTAAGAGAAACGCAGAAGTGAAACGACACTCCCAGAATAGCCTACGTGTTTTATGGTTTCAAGTGTCACGTGGCAGAAAGTGCAAAGTTGGTATCTAATTTACTCATCAAATAAAGAAGCCTGTTAGTACCTAATTGCGGTGTAAAAATCTAAATCGAAAATACCTAACTCCCTCTTCAGAGACCGCTGAATAAGGAATTCTACAAACAATAGACCAGTCCTCATCTTCGAGGTCAAAAACTAGGTTCCATGTGCTAAAGGACTTGGGTGAAGAAGACATATTTTTAAACAAAATTGGTTAAATTATCTGACATGGACTTACTCAGCTCTGTTCTTATCATATTTTCAATTAAATCAATGTAATTCTTATCAGCAAGCAGAGAGTTATTAAATTTCCAGTAACCCTTCTCTCTACATTCAGTGTAGCATCGAATAGACAAATTAATCAAAGAGTGGTGAGACTGCAGAAGGAGGTTGAGAGAAAGCGTCTAAGACATTAGCAACAATATCACGGCAGATGGGAAAGAAGTCTAGCCTACAATGAATGTTGGCGAAGCCTGAATGCCAAAAGAATTCTTTAGAGAGAGGGTTTCTTTCCTTCCAGATATCCACTAAGTTATGCATGTACATACCCAAAAGACATTTTTCACGGGCTTTAATGCTGGTTTTTGAGAGCTTCCAAATTTATCGGAAGCCAGGTCGAACACAAAGATAAAATTGCCGTCCCATATCGCAATTTGTACTGCTAAAGTTGTATAAAATCCTTGAGACCCCCCTGAAAAATCAGGGTTATAGGTTAGGGCCTTAGGTACAAACTATAGTGAAAGAACGATTTTCCAAATTAACGTCAACAATAAGATACCTTCCATTGTAATCACATTGACTTTTGACAATTTAATGATATAAGTATGGTTTAAAAAGAATCGCTACACCTTTACTTGAAGTTGTACCAGGAAAAAGAGAACGTCCCCTCCCCACTCGTTTCTCCAAAAACGTTCGTCATCAAAAGTACTATGAGTTTCCTGAACAAGTATAACGTCAAATTTATGCCTATGGAAATAAGCAAACTGAGTTCTACGCTTAATTGTTTGCCTTAAGCCTCTACAAGAACGGCGTTTGATTTCCTCCAAAGAAAATGAATAGCAACAATTGCTATGCAATATTTTTTTTTTCGCATAGCAGCTCTCCAATATTGAGTAGCAGTTTTGTAATTGCTAAAAATGGGTCAAGTAATGATGTAGCAATAAAACTGATAAAACAAATGTTTATTTTTATGGATGCGAGCTATATTCATCTTTTTGGGATTGCAGAATTGCATTCTCATTTCTCAGTATTTTGTTCTATTATCCCCTCATAATCCTCACAGAGGATTGCCATCTACTACTCATCATTGAGTGTTGTGATAGCCACTTGGCCAAGGCACAATGCCAGTCTGCAATAGAGTGCTCCAACTCTTGTCGTGCTTCGAAAATTGAACCAGAGGATGCTGCTGTGATCAAGACAACAATGAATTATCTAATTGATATGGTTAATATATTGGAATCATTTAGAAATGAAAAATACAGCCACAATCACAATACAGCTCCAAAAGTGCCTATACTACAGTACGTTTTCACTATTCACATGTATAAAGGGATCAAAATGAAATTATACATTGTTTGAAGATCTTCCGACTGGTATTTTTGAGTGTTTAGTGTAATGAAGGCCTACTATTTTTGGTGGTACTGACCACCAGGATTGAGTTCCATGAATCAGACTAGAATTTTGCATCGCACAATGTGTGTGCGACGCAATCCTGAAAATGTTTCACAGTTTCTTCATTTGAATCGCGTGTCGCTATGCGATACCAGGGAAATCGAACACTGTACAAGTACATAGTTTTAAATCATCCATGATCTAAATCTAGACAAAGACGTACGATAAGCAAATGATAAAGTAGATTCGTACGAAAGTGTAAAACCTTTGCTGTAAAAGTCCATATAAAACAGATGAAAAGAGAGGGGGAAAGCATAGAAGAGGAAAAGAAGGGAGAGAAGAAAAAAAAAAGGAAAAAAGGTTCTTAAATTTAGCAACCAACATGCTCGCCATAAGAGCAAGACTACTGGAGAAAAATGGTCTTCAACCATAAAGTGAGACCATTTAAATCTAACAAAATAATGGCTCTGTCGGAATCATTTGGCATACACCCATGGTAAACTTATTTTCCCGTTCAGATGGTGGCTCTGTGAACTCATAGGGCTTACCAGAGTTGTCTCGCCAGCTTCCAGCTGAAAATAGTAACTTGATACCACTGCTATACAACTGGGCTACTTGCTGTCTCCATTTTCTTTTTTCGTGCAAGTCCACTTTGTGCACGTCATCCGTGATAAAGTAATATTGATTTTGCAGTTATTCTATATTTTGTTTAAGAGCATTAACTTTGTCCTGGTAGAAGGGAATCTTTACAAGGATATGACTCGCTCGGCCCGGATGCAATCTGTCCTCCTCTTGAGGAGCCCTTCGATTTTTTGCGTCGGGTACACCTGATTCCTTCAGGACGTTCTTGGCCGCGATTTCCAAGCGATTCTCACCAGCTCCCACAGAACAGCCAGCAATTCTGATGTTAGTTCCCCTCGAAAAGGGTTCCTGGACATTAACTGAGTCCGCTGGTTGACGATTCACTCTTTCCAAATCTGCAACCTTTTTCTCTAGAGCTGGATACGACTGTGATGCAGTTTTTCTTTAGATTCGAGATCGTCAACTCTTTTACTTAGATATCAACGGCTTTTTGGAAATCCTTCTCTCTCCTGCTCAACTCAGCGTTTATGTTACTGATATCCTTGCTGATCCTCCTAAGTGAACGTTCAACGGTTTGTTTCAAAGACTCTAACGGTGTTGTGTCTACTTCACTGTCCTCTCCAGAAGAATGGTTATCTGTTGCGTAAGCATACGTACGTCTTTTACACGTAGTATTAGCCTGGGACAGTTGCGATAAAATGACCTGTTTCATGGGTTTAATAGAACACCTTTTGAACCATCCATGATCAAAACTAAATCAAAAAGTTAATAAGTTCAGAACACATCTTCTGACTGAAAGATGGATTTTAAAATACCTTCACAGAGTCTAAAACGAGAGATTCAGACGGCGAGTGTTACACAGCAGCCATCATGTTGCGAGATGGTCATTGACCATTGGGTTAATGGATTGGGTCAATTACCCAATCCAACGCATAAAGATGCCATTGGTCTACGTACAAGACAAAATGTCCGTGAGAAAAAGTAGATTTGAAAAACTTTAACACAACAAGAGACTGCCTACGTAGTATCATATAATGCTACCGCCTACATATTTAATTAATAAATTCAAAAGGTCCCAGCTCTAACCCTTACCCTAAATTAACCCTAACCCTTCGGTCTCGCGGACCTTAATTCACTTTCGGACTCGCGGACTTTCGGTCTGGCGGACCTTCGGGTTTGCTGGCCTTCGGTCTCCCGGGCGGTAACTCTCATGTATTTGGCCAGCGAGATTTTTCCAATAGAAAACGTGGACCACCAGAAAAAACAATTAAGAACCTCTGTGTTAGAACATAGTGTAACACTACTAGTCAAGCACCTGCGACTTGGTAGCAGCTGGGTGTGGGGCGTACACCCTACTTCCCTAAGCACCTAAGACTTACTTTTCAAGCAGGATGTGGATTGTTTGACTTTGTCTTACCATGTAACTAAACACAACGAAAATAATAACATAGTAAGCGTTGGCTGAGGTTGACCATACAACTCTTAAAAACATTTCATTAATAGGCCCTTGGTTCCTGGCCCTCACTCATACCTCCTCGGTACATGAATATATGACACATACATATAGAAATACAATAAAATGACAACATGGGCATAATTAAAGTATACTGCTCAGGTTTACTCAATCTGTGGGCAGCCACTATATAAGCACATACCTCTCTCGGAGTCAGCTCATATAAAGAAACAACTATACATCAGCATGTTCTGTAAACACATGGCTCCTGGAGCCCGATGCATTGGCCCAGAGTACAGTGGTGACGGTGCCCCTAATATCGTCAGCCTGTCCTTCAGCCCCGGGAGGCGATTACGACTTTCCGGCGTCTATCAGAAAAGCCAGTCGTCTCAACCCGTCGGACCTCCGGGGACCCTACGACAGTGACATCTAGCCTCCCGAGCCTGGCGGATCAAGCCCAAGACCCTCAGTAACACATGGCCCATACAATGCGGCGTAACAGTAGTGAAACCTAAACTTTTAACTATTTACTGAGTTCTTCGAGTTTGGCGTGTATGACACCCCTACATGGCTGGTACCCGGTGCAGGTTTCTCCCAAACGCTCTTAGTACGACACTGGCTAGCCACCATCAGTTGATGTGTAGCCATAGCGTAGGCTTGCAAGAAAATTGAGGAAATTATACATTTTAAACCTTAAAACTTGAATCCAAGCGTTCTTTGTTTTTAAATTTCATGCTTTAGAAACAATTTAGACCTCAAGAAGGAAAGTTAGATTTTATTTAAAGGGGAAATGCAGTCACGCCAGTTTTGATTAGTGCATCCGGGCATCCTATTTCATGAATGGCTCTTAGAATCATGTTACAATATGTTTCGCACTACATGAGTTGAGAAAGTTACGAGTAAAGACTAACTCTTGGTTTATTTCGAATATGCAATACCTATTGTAGCAAGCTACTATTTTTGGTAACTCCCTTGGTCTTACTGTATCTGGTATCACAAGTCAATGAACTGTTTACCTTCTGTTTCCTGTCCATCTGCACTCTTATCTATTCTCTCTTTAGGAACATAACTGATAGGTTTGTTCAACTAGTTTAACCAATTTCTGTTAGGTTTCTTTGTTTCACCTAATTAGCAGGTGGGTTCACTTCCTCAGAAGTGTCAACAGAGGTTTGTAGAATTGCAAGTTCACAGAGATTTTCTTAACTTTCCCTTTGTAACGGTCAATTAACCAAAGAAATGTGGTTGTACAGCTCTTCCTTGTATAGACTAGCTGGCACCTAGGGGCTATGTAAATTATTGTTTTTAGGGTGGGGAAGTGACTAGAAATAGAAACTATCAATAGTCTGGATACTGACAGTGGGCTTGTTGTAGGAGAGGATTCCTTTGTTCTTAGGTGGTAATCTGCCGCCCTTCCTAAAGAATTGGTAAAGCAATTGTTGCATCAAAAAGAGCTTCTCTCAACTGGACTCATCTGCTGACTGCTCCAGCTACAACACCTGTTTGTGTCGAGTGTTTTGCTTCTCTTTAAGAGTTGTACTTTCTTTAACTGTGTGATCCTCCCCAATCACACGGGTAAGAGTCACAATTTTGTTTCTTAGTTGCTTCCTAAGTTAGACACTGTAGCTATGAGCTCGATGAGACATAGCAGTACTGTATTTATTAGTAAGGGTTCTTTCTGGAACCCTCCTAACCCCATTGCTGTTGTATTCAATAGTAATTTTATTTATTCTAAAGCTGAAGGAAATATTGCAATGTTTACACTCTATGTAGAGTAAAGTTAAATTCCTACAGTTGTTCTATCAAAAGTTCTTACGGGGCTATTCATTTTGTATAAGTTGTAGTTGTGCCCCTGTTATGGTAGAGCCAGCCCTTACAGGAATTTAAAGGGCTTTTGTTCATCTCTATTTTAAGGTTGTACTAAGAGCGGGTTTACTTTAATACTGGTGACTAGCCTATCAGGACTTACTATTTGCCAAAATTTGTGCAACTGTTGTATTTTTATTGCTGCATCGTACATTTGTTTTATTTTCAATGAGTAGTAATCCTTCTGTTTAAATATTAAGGCAGATGGTGCCTTGCTAATCTATTGCCAGGGTTACCTGTAAGATGTGTAAGCCTGCCATTCTCTTCTGTAAATATTATTAGTTCTCCTTGTTTAAAGAAGTGGTCAGGGGCACTGGTCACCTGTACCCCCTGCCCCTCGTCAGTTATCATTCATTGATTATTAATTATGATATTTTATGTAAGGCCACAGGATGGCATGGACTGGCTGCAGTCTTTAGGATGCATGGTTTATGTTCATTCGAGTTGCCGCTATTGCCTGTAAATATTTCATTTTTTGCATGTACTCGACAATTGTGTTGCATCGTGGATTTGGTCATTAAGGAGGCTAGCTGAGCCTTAGAGATATTCTGGACCACTTCTACCTAGATTGGTGGTATGCACACTAGGCTCAACGTTATTTGCTTCCTTAAATAGTGGGGCTGTAATCTATTTGTTTTTTTGAAATATGCACCAGTTGGCTGGGTTGTCAAGTCTAGTGACCTTGACAGTCCCCCCCCCCTTTGTTCTCATAGTAATGAAGTGTTTGTCTTTTGTTGTCTACTAGGTGAGAGGGTGGTGACCCTTCCCTCAGGAATTAATGTATTCTTAGGCAGCGGCAATTATGTTACATCGGTAACCATCATTAACCGAAAGTGAGAATATCCAAGTCAGTGCTTCACCAGCCGTCTCATGTCTTGTTTGGCATTGGCATCCATAAGGGCGAAAGTATCTTATACTGAACTACGTATGAGCAACGCACACACTGATTATGAAGAAACAATTTTGCTATTTGACCTTTGCTAACCTCAACTGACATTGAAACTGCCCCCCAAAAATTACGCATCTGCATTTCATTATAGGCCCATGAACGATTCGTAGGCCAGAATGCGCACCGTTGACCGGTTGAATCCGTGATTGGCGGGTTTTTCGGCGCTATAGAACTGAGTGGGTTTCCTGGTGTGTGCTTCTGCAGGGTCACTACAAGTAGTGGAAACTCACTATGAGTGACATCACTGAATACCTCTATTCACCTCCAAAGATACGGTAATATTATGTTCTTAACGAAAGCCAAAAGGGACACCGATAGCAATAAAAACGAATATTGTAAATAGGAATCGTCTACAGTGGATGGACACGTCGTGTCATAGTCTCCACTGGAGAAGCCCATGTGTTTCATAACGGCATATGACAGGAACCATCATGTGTGGCGAGGCTGTATACAGGGGGCTGTCACCCCTGCCCCAAACAGCCAATCATTAGTTGTTACTCACCCGTCTGGCTGATGACATGCATTTGATCATTGAATTGAACGAACTAGAAATGTTTGCACAGAATGCCTCCATTTGGGCCTTTCGGCATAGCAGGAGCGAGGCGGCCATTTCCAAATACCTCCCTCAATCTTGCGCTTGTCCCTGGTGTCGTGCCATGATAACGTTACCGTACTCTTCACGTGTATCCCTGTAACCTGGGCAAGAGGGGTTGGTGATGCTAACTCCTTCCATTGCTTGAGTTTCAACCTCACTGTACCCTCGTGTCATCTTGTCCATTTTCATCTATTTCCTCTCATTAATGTCCCTCGTTTATCAATTTACTCTTTCTTGAATGGATACACACGGCGGCACGGGACGCTCCCACTCACCTTTTAAGTTAAAGCACTCGAGCTCGACTGGTCAGCTAGTCCGGCCACGAGTTTACCGTGATGTGTAAGCAGTCAGTAGGAGCTCGGCATCTAACTCTGAGAGAGGGTTTTACCAGTTGGAACTAGAATATCGGCTGCGAGGGGTAGTGCAGCTGTGCAGTACATCACTTTGACAAGGGGCCAGAATGTATCCAAAGACATGCCCGTAGCTAATGAGATGAGGATAAAATCACAAGGATATATGAACGTATCGATATGTAATAGGTCACACCTTGCCTATATAAATGTAAAATCAATGTATCTACAGGAAGTGAGCTTTATCTGACCAGGCCCTCTCGACGTACAGTGGTTACAAATCCAGGCAACATACTCAAACATGGAAACATATGCGCACGCATCTATGCATACACACGTACGCATAGCCTAGGTCAGCGAAACCTCATCACTCGCAAGGGATACAAAATGAAAACATTACACCAAAATCCACCGTTTCCCTGTACATTACAAACTAGTGATTCTATACTTTTACTTCTTCACTGCGAAATAAAAAATTGCAAAAAAAAAAGAAAATTTTTTTTTTTTTCAATCAGAATTGACCTTTACTACATTTACGGTGAGTCCGATTTATTACATTGAGCATTATATTAAAGTCGTATATTATTTACGATAAGACGTTTATTACATTTAGCGTTGATCTTATAACATTTGCGGTTGGTATTACATTTAACGTAATTATAACATTTACCAGTGATACAACCCTCAGCCCGGACGAGTTATTCACATGAAAAGAGATAAAAGGTTTGATGGTCTGTTGATGTGAGGATGTGTCTAAAATTGAAGAATATGTGTTGCTGTCAGTTGCCTGCGGGACCCAAAATAGAGGGCCCAAAATTGCTTAAGTTCTTATGAGGAGAGACAAAAACTTAGTATGTTAAAAATGCACGATGGAACCCTGAAACACCGATAACAGCAACTTTCTCTTGTACAGGGCCATAGACATCAGTCCCAAAAGCCCAGGGCCCTAAACGGTTTTTTCATATGAGGAGAGACAAGGATGAAACCAACCTCCAATGACTTTCCTCAAATAATAAAACACTTAAACAGTTATAACAGCAACTTTCTACAGTAGAGGGACCTTAGACAGTAACCCCAAAGGGCCCAGGGCCCTCATATGGTTTATTCATGTGAAGAGAGACAAGGATGGAAAGTCTCAAATGACTCTGCCCACATAGTCAGGGTTACCATATTCATTTTCTGGCAAGGAGGACATGAATCGCCGTCCTGGGGGTCTGAGGGGAGGGGTCCCCCTCCTCTTTGGAAATTGTTTCGGTTTTCAAGGGTGTCTAGATGCGAAATGGTGCAATATTTGTTGGTTTGCCATACCTCGTGTGGTGCGTGTCTCCTCTGTCTCGGACCAAACGTATGTCAGACGGTGTTGTCCGGTAACGAATGACGTCGTATTCATTGTACAACAGTAGGTAGGCATGTGCGATGCATTTTTCGGTCGCTGCAAGTGAAGTAATACAACCGACTTGCAAATGTGTCACGTGGTACGGGAAATCTATAGCCCTTGCTTCTGTGACAAAATACGAGGTAGGATATTGTTATTTTATTCGCAATTCACGGCATCGGTGTAGAACTTGGTCAGGCCCTACCCCTAAATCTAACCTTAGTTTACTTTCGGTCTCACGGAACCTATTTCACTTTCGGTCTCGCGTACCTTAATGAGCGTAACATCAAGGGTGTGGTAAGTAATGATCCTGTTGGGCTGCAGGGGAACGCCCTGTGGATTACAGGTCAACCACTTTTGAATGTCTGGGTTATTTTGAAAAATGTGGACATACGATTGGAACATTTAAATATCTCAAAATGGCATTTTATACACACTAAACAGATAATAAAAATTATGACAATTTGATCATTAATTTTGTCATAGCGTGAATACAGGCTTGGTAGTGAGGACCGGTGATTTTACCTGATATTATTTGATTCTAACTGCCTCAGTCTTACACCCGTCAATCATACCTTTAGTTTGACCAAAATTTAGTCACATACCTCACCTCTGGCGCAACCACTTGCGTTCACAAACTGATTTATTATTGGCCCAAGTGTTGCTTTAATAGCAAATGTGTATCCAGAGCCCCCCCCCCCCTTTACATGTGGATGGTATACGTGTCACTCTCAGGTGTAATCTATATTTGTAGAAATGAGACTCATTAGTGAAAAAGAAATCTTCACATAAGAGCACCGAAAAGTTATATTAAGGTGAACTGTCGGTGCCTTATGGCCTCCATGTTACATTTATGAAAAGAGGTCCCTTTTCCAGGGTTCTGAGGGTCTTGCATTTAAACTCAGGACAATGAACGGTGTTGCATTTCCATCTGTAAAATTTACCCTACGGGTGGGAAGGGGAAGGCAATCCTCTTCCTTGCGTGACGCTTGTAAACAGTAACTGCACCTAAGCCAGGGGCGGATTTAGGGGGCTCAGGGGGCCCGGGCCTCCCTTCCAAAAAATGATGAATTTTTTTCCATCTTCATAAAACAGTACAAGGCACTATTCCTATTCATTTTCTTTCACAAATGGTTCTCTCACTATCAGAATTTTCGCAAACCCTTCGCAAACTACCAAAATTTTTGCGCGCTCCGCGCGCTTCAAACCTTGCCTCAGGATTGTTCTTATTATCAGTATCCTCGAATAGAAACAAAAGTTGAAAAAGCTGAAAACTGTTTACAATAATCCCAGGTAAAAGACTGGCTTTTCGATTGGCATACCGTATGTAGGTTTGTTAGAGAATTGAAAGTGTCTCAGTTCAGAGACTAAATGCAGGTTTTTTCATGGAAATCTTATGTAATGAAAATTTCAGCACCCTTCGCACGCATTTGTCACGGTTTGCACCCTGTTTCATGACCATTATTACGTGAGGTAATAAGCTAATACATGGAACTATTCTGATCACAACACTTTCTGGAAAACTGA
>WURT03053096.1:0-14176 GCA_009936505.3 Holothuria glaberrima
ATATATAGACACACATATATATATACACACATATATATACACATATATATATATATATATATATACATATAATATTAATTAATATACTGTACCTCTTGTAACATTTACACTCCCTAGATGTTCACTCTGTAGGCCTACAGTCTTACCACTATATCATGTTTTCTAATACTGGTCTAGCAAAGTACCAAAAGATTACCTCACAGTATTGTTGAAGGCATTCTAGATGAAAAAGCCACTTTAAGGCTAAAATAGGACTTAGGACCCTGACTAGTACTGAAGCATAGCTAGGGGAACATGGGATGCAACCACTCCCACCCCTCCCACATTACAAAGTTTTGCACCTACCAAGTTTTTCCCATCCCAGTCAAAAAAGTCTTATGAAAAAAATGTACTGCTTACATTTTTGGAGGCCCCATAAAATAGTGGATGCCCTCCCCCTTTCTCCCTTTCACTGAAAATATTTTGGCTAGACCACTACCTGTATATCAATATAATGTCTCTTCCTTCTTTTCTACAAATACCTCTCAAATTGACCTAAACCCTTGGTCATCAACCTTTTTCCGTCTGTAGGGACCTTCATAGCCTACATGTCACATCACAATCTGATGTATGTGACTAGTCTAGTCCAGTTAGCACATTCTGGACAGTTGTTTTTCTTTACCCAATAATACTTGTACAATTATTCACAGTCTCACAGACCCCTTGTGGACCTCCTTGCCCCCATGGACTCCCAATAAATTTCACAAACTCCCGTGGAGTCCTTGGACCACAGGTTGAGAAACACTGACCTAAATCATTACAAACATACTTCACTGAGTTATCAGGGAATCTGAGTGAGTGAAAAAAGTTATGAAATGTCAAGATGTCTCTGATTTTAATTCAAAGCTTAGCTTCCTACCCTAAATGGTCTGTCTATTGACACACAGCTCAAGGTAGCTGACAGAGTCAATATTTTTGTACATGTAATCTATATCACCCCTCTCTTACCTCCTATTTACACATGTAATCCTCACCTACCCACAACTATACCCTGGTGGACCAATAGCACAGTGGAGATGGAGGGTGTCCTCCTAGGAAGGATTGCTTTCAAGTCCTCTTTTCACTTACCACCATACGGTGTAATATGCAACTTTGACCAGTAGGTATCTCGGGATCTAGTTGTGGGTAAGTGGGGATTACATGTGTAAATAGGAGTTAAGTATCAGGGCTAATGTGATACATTTTGTTTACGTCACTCTCTGTTAAACGGAATTTCCTCTTTCAAGTTTTCCCTGTTCTGTTGTCCCATTGGGTGCATCAATATACATTTGTGGAACAAAGATAGTCTGTTCACCTTTTTGCGACTGCACAGAGCAATGTAGAAATCTTAATATTATGAGTCCCTATACTCTCTCCTGCTAGCTGTGTAGGCTGCACATATGTATACTTGTTCAAAAAGCATATCCAATACTGACCTCAATACTCAGAATTTAAACAACATATTAAGAATCTGATATTTTTTTTACTTGAACCTATAATTTCTCATTTTGGTGGCAAAAGTTTTATAGTTTTATTTTGCAGAGGTGGCAAATGATAAAATTATTCCTTGGAGGCCAAACAATGAGACTTCACTCATCACTACTGAATTATAAAGTGTGTGATGATTTATGGAAGCAGCATAGATGAAAATTGTCTTTATTGGTGTTAAGTATTGGAAATGATTTTTGTTCAGTTGGATGAAATCCATACAAAGTGACTGCCTGTAAAAAGTGTGAAAGACACAAAGAGCTTTGCCAGAGAAGTTAATCAGAGATAATAGACTTATGTCAGGTTTGTCTCATTTCTAATGGCAATGCAAAAACCTGCTATATTGGGGGATAGATTAGGGGTACATGTATAACATGTACACAAAGTCGTCAATCAAAGAAGTGAACATTGCAAGTCCACATATTGTCTTTATTCTCCTTCATCTGCAAAGCACTTCTGAGAGGTTTAAAAAGGGATTTGCATCACCCCAAGTATGACTTTTACTTAGGGGTAAGCAAACGTCTCAGTTGGTGACAACTCTTTGATTGGCATCACAGTTACAAAATTCAAAAGATGCAGAGCAGCTCATATTACATAGCATGCACAGAGAGTGTTTTGATCTTGTTAGGGTATACTTGCCAGGAAATGGCATTAAGCAATAAACTTTGGTTGTGTCTGCACTGTAAGGAGAAGCTAAAGAAAGTTATGGGCAGAGCTAGAACTAACTTAGTTGGGAGAATTGAAACTGTCTAGGATGAGAATATTTCCCCTTTAAGGCACTGAAAGTTTTCGACATTCATAGCCGTGTCTGTCAGGATTCTCACCAAGTATTTTTATACCTGTTTATTTGGTAGTTACCGACGGGTAATTTGGCCCTTTTGCTACTAATTGGTGAGGTTTTTCCCATGTGGGAAGGCATTTAGGATGTTTCCGCACCTGGCACTTTGGGCCAGTGAGGGTGGGCTACTAGCCATTCTGCCATGGTGGCGATCATATGAGGCAAGGTGTCAAACAAAATTTCTCAAGACTTAGATTTATGCAGATAAGATGTAGCAAGGTGTGAGTATAATTGGTTGTACATACCCACACCAGGAATGTGTATGTGTGTGTGTGGGGGGGGGGGTCACATGAAGTGGGTCTGTAGAAAGAAATCAGAACTGTAGTATGACATGTTTCCTTCCAATCAAACTGAGCTAGCTGCTGTAAATGCATTGCAACTTCCACTGGAAAGGGTTACATACTTAAATATTGCTTAATGATCAATAAATGCTTGCTGGTATACAGAATAGCAAAACCCTAGATCAGGGGTTCCTCAAGTGGCTGTATTGTGTCACTTGTGGGACGTGGTTGAGTTCAAATGGAACTCAAATAAAAAAAATGGAAATTAAATTTTCATGCTGGACTTTTTTGGAAATTATGCAACTCATTTTGAAGCAGCTGTATGCCAGGAGCCCCTACCAATTGCCCAAGGCTAGAAAAATAGTTTATTTCCCAGGAAGAGAGTCAATTTTTCCATATTTCCTTTTGTATTTGTATGTACAAAAGTGGCAACTTTCTCTGTTAAAATTTCACCCTCTATACCCAAATTTCCCAGGAAAGAGCCTACCAGCTTCCCAACTTTTTCCACTCATGCCAATTGCGATGCCACTTTAAATCCTAAAGTTGTGTATCATTTACTTGTATTTCCATGGCAAAGCTGTCATTTGATTGAGTCATACAGGGGGATAGGGCAAGCTAATGAAAAAAGGTGTGACTGCACTCTCCCTTTAAAATATCTCACCTTGCTACTAGCAGCAATGTACTCTTTTCCTGTCTGTGATCGTATACACACAATTGCCCTAATTGTGGAGTTCATATGCTTGGAATATCTATCCCAAACCACTGACAAGGAAAATATTTCCTCAGTTTCGTGACATCATGTCTGCAGCTGTGGATGACATCTGTGTTTTTTGACAGTTTTGAGAGAAGCAAGTGGATTGTCATTGGTTCTTTCAAACTATTGAAATTTAAAGTTTTGGGTGAAGGGAAGCCAGATTTACACCAAACCACTAATTGGTTTCCACTTACAGTGATTGGTTTCTGTGTTTCAAGAAGTTCACCTAAATCAAGACCAGTTGATTTACCATCTGTCAGATAAACAGTGCGCTTTTTGACTGGTTTTCACTGGGGAAATTCAAGATAAATGACTCAAATTGAATTACTTCTGTAGAAGAGTGTGGGTGTATGTAAAGTTGCTTGAAACTGCCAAGGAAAGGTTCTCTCATTCACTGTATGCGATGGGGCCTTGTGCATGTGCCATCACAAGTATAGTATTATTTCAGCCGGTTTCTCTATACTCAGTGATTTAATGGAATATACTGTCATTGGGAGTGGATCGTGTGCTGACTGATAAACTGGGCAATGAGAGATTTGTCATTCAAGCACTTTATACCTGAAAAGGATAAATTATCACCAAGTGCATGTAGTGAGCCGTGATGGAAGCATTCAAAGTCAGACTCGACATCATCTCACAGTGGTACAGGGTATAGGCCTATAAAAATGCACCACAAACCAGTGTTGCTTTGGTTAGCAAAATGTCTTGAAATAGTCTGACCACATTTAGATCAAACTGTGTGCTCCATAGAACACTATTTCAGTTCATATTGGTCTTTAAGTGAACAGTTAAGTTTGAAATTGTCCAGATTTATTTGTCTACCAGAACTTCTTATATTGAAACGATGTTCGTAGTTTTGTCTCTAAGAGGCGATCAGAATAATTGGCTCTTCAAGTGTAGAGTGGCTTCTGAGAGCTTCATTGGAGGTGTTAGAATGATAAAATCCAGTTAAGATAAAAATCTGTTGTTTCTTCCAACCCTTCTTTTCATTCACACCTTTAATTGCACATTCCGATCATAATTTTGTGTACACCAGCTTGGCCAAGCTATTAGTTGGTATGCAATTAAGTACCTTCTTGCGGGTACATGGCTTAACTTTGTGACAATCGCCATGTATAAATTTTCCTTTGCACAGATATATTTGTCGGAGAATGAAATTCCTTGGAGTATCTTTGTGAAAGTAACAAGCATTTGTGAAGTTAAAAGAGCAAATTATTTCATTACACTCTGCAGTTCAACAAACTGTGGTTGGAAATTTTTGCTTCATCCACAATTTAATGCTAACCATAGTGTTGTTGAATATGTCAAGATCTACCCTGTTGAAGATTGTGGAATGTGCCAGTCTGATTCATGCTTTTAGGGGGTCATGTCTCCCCCTCCCCATTCGCTGCTTTACCCACCAATTCCATTCTGTCCTCATTTCCATTTGTAATATTTCTCTTCAAGACCTCTTTTCTGACCTTTCGTTCAGCAGCTGAATTGGAGTCAGTGAAGGCACTCTTTGCGGAGAAGGAGAAGGAATTGGCTCAGTGTTTTGCTAAAGTGGAGGAGATGACGCTACAACTAAAAGAACTCAAAAATGGGACACCTAACGGAACGCAACAGAAGCATGACATAGAGAGACTTAAACAGGAACTTTTGGTGAGTTCTTTGGACACTTTGTTGATATGGATTTCTTTTCTTTCTTTGATAATCTCTTTCAACCTTGCTGTGCTTAAAGGGAGATGGCAGTTGCCCAAGTTCATTTTCAAAAGTTTGCTAAATCTTACAAATTTCCTCTTGTTTTGCTAACAAGTATCTTTCGTTATGTTTCTGTACACAAACATTGAAGATTGAATGTAAACCAAGGAGTTTTTCTGTATGAATTAAACAAATGAGTAGCAAACATGATTGATAAAAGCCATTCCTGAACTAGGGTAAGGGAGCACACTCATTCAAATTGGGGGGACTGCATTTTCCCTTGTTCTTGACATGAGAGGTAAAGTCAAGGATTGAATTTCTTCAGGTGTAAAGATGTTTACACTCTTTCTGCTTGCTGAAAGTGAAGGGTTTTTCCCTCCCCCATGGATTCATGAACCATGGCTCATCCAGTCTATGTAGCTCCTCATCTACCTCCTATTTACTCACCCATTCTGGCTCTTTGACTCAAGGTAACCTTCATCACCCCCATAACCTCATTTTATTTTAAAATCTCTCACAGCCTGCAGTCAGATCCTGGCAAAGTTGTTTATAGCACCAGGGACAATTGCTAATAGTCCTTCCAGACTTAGCAAGTGAATGAAGGAATAGTATGTGGGTACCCTGTAGATAGGTAGAACTATAGTACCCTTTTGATAGGTGTTCTACCACAGTGCTAGCGGCTTTGGCACTGTCTAATTTTAGAAGTAACAGGTTGCAAAATGTTAATGGTGAGTAAGCATTGGATCTTGTAGATAGTTTTACCAGGAAGTTTTGTGGTTACTGTTACAGAGCTTTTGTCTTTTAAAGAGTGAGATTCTTTCCACATAGAAAAAAAGTTGTGAAATTCTCATGAATGTCATGAAAGTTTCAAGCACCTTACAAGGAGTTGTGTAGTGATGTGGCTGGTTCATTTGGTTTTCACACTATCTTCTCATCTTTAATATTTCAGAATCACAACAGTAGAAATGAGCAGCAGAGTGCACAGCTGGAGAAGCAGGCCAGCCTACTGAACCAGCGTACCAAAGGTTTGAGAGAGGTGGACAAACGAATTGAAGAACTTAAAGAGCTGTTTCATCGGCGGAAGTCATCTCAAAATATGGCTCCTTTGCACACTGGAAACAAGAATAGTAACAATAGTAGGAATCTATCCAATGGTTCAGTCCCCAGAGGAAAAATGTATGCATCTTCTCAGAGATCTGTCCCTCCAAATGGAAACCATCCACCCTCCAATGGACAAACTAATGACAGGAGGAGTCTACCATTGTCCAATGGTGGTCCTCCTCTAGACACCTCCAAGAATAGTACTTGGAGGAAACCTGTGATTATGAGTAATAACAGACCCGGTGAAACAAACCTGCCATCACGACAGCCGCCAGCACCAAGTCCAAGGAGTTCTCCTCAACCAAATCGCAATCCTGTAGCACCACCAAGACAGGACACCAGGAACAGGGATGATAACAGTGGCAGTGATACTTCATCCTTGACAGAGAACTCAAGCTTGGACAGTGTACCAAGTTTCACTGGTTCGTCCAGACAAAG
Source organism: Holothuria glaberrima (assembly GCA_009936505.3). Taxonomy (NCBI): domain Eukaryota; kingdom Metazoa; phylum Echinodermata; class Holothuroidea; order Aspidochirotida; family Holothuriidae; genus Holothuria; species Holothuria glaberrima. The sequence continues at coordinate 6,599 of WURT03053096.1, forward strand.
GCCCATCCCTCCAGCTAGACCAACTAGAATGTCACCTGTTCAAAATGTCAGAAACAATGGATCTTATCCAGGAGAGAGCAGCCAGTCCCCTGTACCCAGAGGGCCCGTGGCCACCATCAATCAAAACCGACTTTCTGTGTTGTCTGAAAAGGACCCACATACAAAGCATCTGGTTAGTAGGCCCTCTCGCAACAGGTCCCCAATATATAGCCCCAGCAGCCCCACTACAGGCACCCCTTGGCCTCAGGCCAACATTGATTTGGATACAGGGTCCCAGGTAGATGGACTGGCCAGAGACCCAAGCAGAAACATTCCAGCGCCGGCTGCCCGCCATCCCCCATCCCCACCAGTGCAACGTCCAATACCACAACAGAGGAGTAGTATACCCAATCAATCTCGTGATGCAGTAGATAGCCAGTCTTCCAGGGCATCACCAAGTCTGTCAGATAGCAGTTCTCAACAGGGAGAGGGAACACAGAACAGGAGTGCTCAACCCATCTTCCACCGTCGGTCTCCTGCCACAGTAGGTATTTACAATAGTGGTAATGGTCATCCTCCAAATGATCCTCAAGGATATGACTCTGAACTTAGTGATATCTCACTGCAGGATGATACCAGTATGGCCGCCATCTCTGCAGATAGACCGGCCAGTCCCATAAGGGATCCTACTCTGGTACTCCATCACCGTTATAAGGATGGGGATCGTATCCAAAACATGCCACGACCGCTAAAGAAGAGAATTTCATTCACTGAGAGTAAGGATGAGAACTTTTCCTTTTTGAAATCAGAGTACCGTGAAAAATTTTTCCAGCACACTGCTAATGCTAAGGGTAACCTGTCTTTGAAGGAGGTCCCTGAGAAAACATCTTCTGAGGGTGGTTCTGATGGGAAAGAAGACCAGAAGGCTTCTGATGAATATAGGAATGATGCCATTATGACACATAAGCAATATAAGGAAGCACTGGCAATGCTGGCCCAGTCACCTATCTTATCACAATCTACCACCAGAGCAGCTCCCCGAGGTATTCTGAAGAGAGAAGGCAAGTCTCGTAGGAGGGGGGTGCGAGTGCGCTTCGACCCCTTAGCTCTGCTACTGGATGCTGCCCTGGAGGGAGAGTATGATCAAGTCCGAAGGATCATCCAAGAGGTAGGTATTTGATAGAAAGAAACTGGAGAGAACGAGATAAAATTCTTTAGGCTATACCATTTAAAGTGTGGTAATTATGGGAATACTGCACAAATATGTGTTTGAATGTATGTTATCAATCACGTGGATGTGGCATTTTTCAGATATCAGCAAAAGAAAGTTTTGAAGAAGTTGAATGCTGTTAACCTTTTTAGGTCATATAAGATCAAATACAAAGTCTAAGGTTGATACACACTGGTGGTGGTGGTTTGGGGTGACCTCCCATCCCCTTTACCTGCCCCCACCCACCAAAGTTTTCAAAAGATAGCATCGAGCTCCCATTATAGGGCAAATATGTTACAGATGTATATAACTTTATTCTCAAAGTGATATACAATAGCCTTATGTATATAGTTATTAGGAATCAGCTCAGTCCTACCACCCCATCCAGTATTCATGCCTTTTTCGCCTCTGTGCAGTTTGAAATAGGTCTAATTGCCAGTAATGTTTTGAAAAACTAGGGGTTTTAGGATTGCCTTATTCACACATCGCACTGTGCAATTATTCAGTATTGTATATCAGGAAGTGGGCTCTAGCCATTACCCCAAGAAATCTATCAAAATTAGTGGTAAATCATTTTTAAAATTGACATGTAGTTAAATTTATCATTTGCATTTAGTGTTGAACCATATTTTTTTATATATTTCTCTATTTTTCTAAATAATTTGTTGTTTGCTTCGTCTTTGACATAGGTTCCCAATCCTAGTGATGCTAATGATGAAGGTATCACAGCTCTTCACAATGCCATCTGTGCCAACCACTCCAAGATTGTTAACTTTCTTATACTGTTTGGTGTTGATGTCAACTCTCCAGACAGTGATGGCTGGTAAGCTACCAGGGATGAAATTTTATGTAAATTTTTTTTTAAATACAGAGAGTGCCAGTTGATGTGAAGTTGCCATTGACCCTAGAACATTTATTCACACTACAGACATGATCACATACTCCTGGTCAGATCCTCCTTCCCGACCCCTACCCCACCCTACCCCACCCCACCTCAGAGGCCTCGCATTCATCTACACTACATACAGCCTTGATACAGAGCTAAAGATCAGATCTTGGTTAAAGGGAAAATGCAGTCATCCCAATTTGAATTAGAAAAGCCCTGTTTACTAATTCACAAGTTTTTATGAATCACGTGACAGCATTTTCATTTTTTGAATGGGTAATTTTCTACAGAATAACTCATTTGTTAACCATAAGTAGGCAATGTTTATTTCAGAAATGCTATATAAGGTGCTTGTAAAGGGAGATGTTAGGAATTAATTTATGTTTCAAAATGAATTCGGGGTAACTACCTATTCCCTTTAAATGTAAGTCTATTTCACTCCTCCTTACCTTGTATTTACATATGTATACCATAATTGCCTGCAATAACCGTCTGGCAAACTAATAACACCGCAAGATTCCTTTCAAATGTAAATGCACCCTACCTGAAGCAGAGCAGAAGTTGCATTGCATCATACTGACATATCTAATATGAAAACAATGACATCTTTATAGGTTCAATACACTATCATACAAGGTGTTATAACATATACAAAAGCAGACACAGAAGTGACACTTCGTGTTTGCTGAGTTGCTAGTGATTGCTTTTTGGGTCAGTTACCATCTCATTGCCCTTTGTTAAAGTAGATATCAGACAAAGCTACCATGAAATCATAACATTTCAAATCTATATAGTAATGGAACAGCTGAGAATATCAAGGAAGTTATCAGTGAAGACTTTGGCAAGTAGGAAGTTTGCAAAAAGGAAGTTTTAAATGTCATTATTTTTTCAAATATGGGGGTCAGGATTTCCATCAACAGTCATGTTAAATGTAAATGCTTAGGTCACACATAAGTACAGTTGCTCGTTGATCATTTCAAAGGTATCTCATCAATATCTCATTAATTCAAGACCTTTCAAATTTTGGTCCAAGACAGCAGAAATTTATGAAGGAAGTATCAAGTGATGAATTTCAAAAGGAAGAACATATAGTCCACTTTGTTATTTTCCTAAAATTTTCATTTCTAGATGTTTACGGTTAGTGCTTTGAAAAATGATCTAGCTTTTATATGATATTTTTTTTTAATTTGCTATTGTATTTGCCATGACATTTTATCATTTTACAGGACACCATTGCATTGTGCAGCCTCTTGTAACAACCTAAAGATGGTGAGGGCGCTTGTCGAACGGGGTGGTTGCGTGTTTGCAACAACCATCAGCGACAAAGAGACCCCTGCCCAGAAATGTGAAAAAGAAGAAGATGGTTACCTTGGCTGTTTCGAGTATTTAAATGGTTTGTATAAAGATCAACTTCAAATCTGAATAAGTTCATATCATTTAACTCAGATTTTTACTCGAAATTTGGCATCGTTTACTTGAAATTAGGCAGCTTTGAATATTATTGTGGACAATGATACTAATTGTACTATTTCAGGCTATGACCTCGAGGTGGTTAGATTACATTGTTTAGTGACCATGAATGTGGGATAAGCCTGTGAGAGCTTTTGGATTAAATTTTATCTTAGGGTTGCTTTATCTTGAACATTTTAGCTCAAATTTGGAATCAGTTCATTTTGGACTATGTCAGATGGAAAAATGGTAGATGCTCTTCTTAAATGCAACCTGGGTCTTACTAAAGCCCTTGCACTGAATAAGTCTTATCTCACTCCTCATCACCTCCTATTTACATGTGTAATTTCTCAACTTGCCTGCAAGCACCATCTGGCATAAATTGTTAGCACCAGGATGGCACCCTCCCACTGCTAGAGGGATATGTGGTATAGCCACTCTTCCTTTCTTCATCTTGCCCTGCACCGAGTAAGACGTCTGAGCTCAAACATGGGCAATCCCATACCAACCATTACCAGTATACACAGACTTATCTCTCATGGGAGATTGCTCTTTAAAATTCTGTGGAAAAAGCTTGTTTCTGCTTAGGAATCAGGAAGGTTTGACGGCATAGTTTGGTTCAGCTCAGGTCAATTTTTTGAGTACATACAGTTGTTTTCTGGGGTGTACCAAATTTGTCTGCCAGCTTCACAACTCCTTACCTTACTGGCTTAATGTCATAAGTGGAAGCACAAAACTATATGCATGAATGCATTGTTGATGATTAATCACAACTATTGGCTACTTATCCCACATAAATGAAGACAGGTATGGGTAAAAAGGTGTGTTGAGGTAGGAAGTTGGATACAGATAATCCATGAGGTATTTTCTGCCATGGTGGCACATTATTCTTGCTGCATGCTGTATGCCATCTCTTTCAAACCATGAATATATTTGGTGTCTGTTCAAATGATTCTGTATATCTCTTTGCTTAGTGTCATGCTTGGAAAAATTTGAAATTCTCTCTCCTTCATACAAAATTCCCTTTAATTTTTTTGCATTATAACTTGACTGTTAGCTCAGTGATTATTTTTTAATCAGTTTCCCATAGTTTCATTACTTGCACTTTTCCAAAGGTTACATTACTGTGACATTAAGAACCTACGAATGCAGACTACTCATTAGTCTGGTGTCTTTTACTTACCTAATTTGTCTTCCCCTTCATGAAGATTAGCTGTTACAAAATAGTCTGGTCTCTCTAATGATGAAAGCACTTTCAGTCTCACACAGTGCAGTAACAGTTATGAAATTATGAAAGGTTCATGGTAATGCCGTGGGACTTCAAAGATGTGTTTCAATTTTTAAAGTTTGGTTTATTAGTTATAATTATTAAAACATCTTTATGAGTGAAGTGAACTTTTAAATATTAGTTCTTAAGAAGGCAAGTAAATACCAGATGGTGTGAGAAAAGTTTTAAAGATGTTCCCTTTGAGAATCCTCTACTCTCTCGAACCAGTAGCAGTACCTGATAAGAACAGATTACTTATTCTACTAATAAAATGTTATTCTGTAAAGAACACAAATGTTGCAATGAATAAGAGGGCTTGTTTCTTATACATCAAATATTTGAGGGAAAAATGGGAACTCCAAAAAATTTTCTGGTATCACGTGGGTATACTAGCAAAAGTTTGATTCAGTTGCATGTCATGACTGGTAGAAATTACCAGACTTGAGGTCATCTCACAATCAAATGTGTCTGGTACAGGGAGCAGGCGTATGTAAACATACTGCTAACCAATATAACTTTGATAAACAAAAGCCTGTCTCCCCACACCTAGATCAAAGAATACACCATGAAACACTGTTTCAGTTCCCATAGACCTCATGCACTGATGTTACGGGATGTCATTTTGAAGGGGAAACAATGAAGTAGTGTTGTACAGATATTGCAAGTAGCCAATATTACGGATACAGATATTTCAGCTGGTACCAAAAATTGGGAAATAAGCATTTGGCAACTAACCATAGTCCACTGGACACTACAGTGAAGTATTGTTTCATTTTGAAAAGGTACTGAAAATATTGGAGCCTGCATTCAAAGTACTCAAATGGTGTACCATTTTCATGACATATGGAACGATAAATATCGGTTAGGTAATATCGGCATTTTAGGTATATTTTACTGATATGATATAAGATGAAAATGGGGAATATCAGCCGATACAGATGGTGAAAACCAATAATCATTCCAATACTACAGTGAAGTACACTGTAAGGATGCAAATTAGACTTTCATGTGTATGGGACACGTACACAAATCAGTTGTCTGCATTTGTCGGTTTAAGATGCAGTGATATGGGCTTACCTCTGCTGAGCACACACTTTCTGTTCTGTGAAATATGTATAAGGTCTATTGGTCTTTAAATATGCTGCAATAAAAAGAGAAATATTGCATTTAAAATGTACCAACATGGCATACAAAGAAATTACCCTAAAATCATTATTAAACCACTCCATCTTACCAATAAATTCTAGCAATAGATTTATCTCCTCAAAATATTATGCATTTCAAGAGAAATAGGTGTTGCATCATATGAACTTTTGAAAGTTTGGGTGAACAAATTACTTTTCTACAATAAAAATCACCAAATTACTTCTTGAGAAAGCCTTATTTCTTGAAAAGAAAGCCACAGTTCTGCCCTATTTGGACTTGTCTTTCATTCTGTATCTATAAGTATTGGTTACAAAATTTGAAAAATTTCTGAAAAACAAATGCAGTATTTCCCTTTAAGTGTGATGTTATTGAGTATTATTTGTCAACTAGAACCATTTATTGATTCAGCGTTCTAAGAGGAGGTCAGACCTATCGGCTCTTGAAATGTAGAGTGGCTTTTGTGAGCATTACTGGTGTTGTGAATGGTGTTAAAGTATTTCCCTTTCAGAATTCTGTACTCAACTGAATCAGTACCAACATCTGATTAGAAATATTACTTATCGTACTGGTTAAATGATCCTTTGTAAACAGCTCAAATTTTGCAAAGAGTATGAGGGTTTTTGTCTTATACATCATACATTTGAGAGAAAAATGGAAATAATCAAAATTTTTGCTGGTATAACTTAAGTATACGTGCAAAAATTTGACTGTTATACAGTGAATAAAATTGTATACTGTATAGCGGGAAATTTCCGCCAGGCTAATTTTTCACGATTCTGTACCTTGCACACATATTTGCGTAGTGAAGAATTCACTGTTGTATCAACCAACATAGTCTTTGTACACAGTAAGGGAAGAATTTTCGCTTGTCTTAAATTCGCGATTAGTTACTTAGTCGTGAAAAGCGCAAAACTCATGCCCCTGTGAAAATTTCCCACCATACAGTAATTGTTGATGAAAATTTGTTCTTCTTGCTTTCGGAAACAAAGTAAATTAATACCACATCTGTTTGGTGCTTTTCAAATTGAAAAAAGAAAGCCTGTGGTTTTATTGATAAAACTAAAAATGTCCCATGGTGAGTGGTCATAATCAGCTCCATGATAATAAAGTTAAATTTAGTCTATAGTACATTATTGGCAGTGATGCTTAATGCCAGGAGGCTAAGGAAATGTTCTAATTGCGGTCAGAAAAAAGGTTTGGAATTCGCTCAAGTTTCCCCTGATTTCTTTGTTTTCAGATATTCAAGAAAAAATGGGTGTGGTCAACAATGGTGCAATTTTTGGAGTGTACCATTATGAGGCTGAGAAGGAAGATGAATTGGGTTTTAAAGACGGAGAGGAGTTGAAAGTTGTACGGAAAGGTGACGAAGAGGAGGAGGACTGGTGGTGGGCCAGCAGCAAAGATGGCAAGGAGGGGTACATTCCTCGGAATCTTGTTGCTGTGAGTATCATTAGTGGTGCCAGACTTCCGGCAAAAGCTGGAATTCCGGCTTTTACCTGATTTGAAATATGGTTCCGGCCCTACTCATTGCTTCCGTCCCCGATTGAAAGTAAAGCCGACGCCGATTTGCTGGCCGGGCCGGAACTTTCCCCAACTTAAAAATACAGAACAGACGTTCATACTACTGAATTTTGCAAGCCC
>WURT03053118.1:0-14174 GCA_009936505.3 Holothuria glaberrima
AAATCCTTCGGAATTACTCTTCTTGAGATATCGTGTTTACAAGCCAAAGCGTCACATACGCACACACACACATACACACACATACACACGACATCACCATCGCATAGATTGATTCCTTGCCTGCCTTCGGCAAGGAATCAAAAAGAAAAGGCAACTGCAACATCACGACAGTTCGACAACTTTCAAACCGCAAAAAATCACTGCCAATGTGTTGGGGGGGGGGGGGACTTGAACTTACGTACCTTCGGAAGCATTTGGAGTCGAGCGCCTGCCAACTGACCTGCGACAAAGTTGCAAGATAACTGGAATAAATTAATACTAGTAATTTATTTTAAATCTGAATGATACAGACAAGTAGAAGAGCCGGTGGGGAAGAGGTGGCAGTTGGAGTAAACATTTCTTTTCCCCCGAACGTTAAGTAGTGGTACCGTACTTTACATTGCCTTAAATACGCCCAAAAGATGTTGTATCAATGCTTGAATGTTTTACACGGCTCCTGTTTTTTTTTTACCTTTTTACCTTTTTTCTCGATATTTTGTTGATGTATATTATTCATTTTGTTATTGTATTATATTTATAAGTCTCTTATACCCCGCCAGGGGAGATGGAGAGAAATACACTGAACTGAACTGTTAATGTTTAGCATGGCCTATATAAATGATTCGTAGTTTTTCCCATAAATGACATCAAAGTGGGGATGGGGTGGGGTGGTAATGGGAGCACAAGAAGCCGTGATTTTCCGTCGCAGAATTTTCCAATTTTTTTTTCGGGAGACATGCAGTCAGGATATGTATACGAAATGTGTAATCCCGACGCTGGTGTAGCGCCAGGATTTGAGCTACATGGGTTCAAGCTCTCCAAAGTGTGACTGCAGCCTAAAACCCCGACAAGAGCGACGGGTTGTTGAAAGGTTGCCGACATCAATATTTTTGGCTTGCATTGTGGGTGTTTAGTTAGTGAAATTGGAAAATTTGGGGGATTTGTCTCAGAATTTGCCCTCATCTAAAACAAAATAACGAGTAAATCCGTCACTGAGGCCGTGGCCGTTATGGGACTTCATATTTTATTGTTTCCCGACGAAATTGGAAAATTTACCCGACCATTTAGGATCGTTCCCTGACGGGTGACATGACCCCTGTCCCCAACTACGTCACCCCTGCCCAGAGATAATCAGTTTCCCCGATTTCGTGACTTTTTTGGGTCTCAAGAGCATAAATCCTCTAATTAAAACAAAGTTTCGGCTCCCTCCGCGCGCTGCACAGTTCTTGCTTTATACTTACGTTTGATTTTGCAATGCAAAAATTTTTCCAAAGGCCTTCAAAAAGACCAAAATAAAGCACGTGAATCAATGGAGGACTGATTACTGCGATACTTGCGCTATATAAAGGTTAAAAATGCTACTTCTTTCCAAAATCTTTACCGTCTGATATGGTTGCTTATTATATTACTATTTCCTTCAATCCTCACTATGGATACTTGAATTCATATATCAGTATAAACCATGATCTCCTGAAGACTTTCTACACAGAGGTAAATCAAGGTTAACATGATAACTTCCAATACACTTTTCAAGAGATAACAAACTTTTACCTGGCAGACATCAAAGCATTATTCAATTCAATTCAAATTTATTTCTCATATGAACGAGATACATTAAAAACATCTTACATAAACAGTATTAATGACATATGAAGGACACTAGAAAAACAGAAACCTGTCAGCAAAGCTAGTGACCATTGAAAAATACAAACAAAACTATACACACAATAAGGGGAGGAAACTGATCCCCAAAGAATTTTACAAAAGACAAGGGTTGTATATTTTAAAACGGGAAACTGAGACATGTAAACAAAGGTAAGTTGCATACGTCCTAACAAATACATGATGATAAATATCTAATACAGAAAAGACAAAGTAGGGGATGAAATTTAAAAGGTATTTCAGATTGACCTGTTGAAAGCCTCAGATTTCACACAAATATTATCGGCCCGTAGGGGAACCTGGGGTAGAGTGAAACACTCCATATTTTATTTCTTAACGGCGCCCTTAGTTCTTGACTCGCATACATAGGTAACACCACACGGACGCTGCATTGTTTGATGCAGTAGTCAGTTGGTTTATTCTGATGTTTGCGTGTTTTAAACAAAATGCTTAGTTTTCCTGTGTTTAAACCGATAATTTACAAAATCATATATCCTACGCAAATTATTAAGATTAGTTGAATCACTTCGACAGTCATATTATTAAAAGATGGGTTGAGGCTTAGTATATACAGGGTAGTATTAAAAGATTAAGTGTACACAACGAGAGCAAGGTTCCATAACTAGTTCAGCCCACACTACGGGGCAAATCGAACGGAACAATGTTCCACTGAGCACGTCCCCGTTCCATTCCATTTTACCCCGAAGATATGTGGTAGAGAATGAGAATGGTAAGTTAGATTTATCTGGCGCTTAACAAACAAAGCTTGAAGCAACAACATCTAATAAAGTCCGTCCTATATGACAGCACCCAGTGAATGGTTTGGAGTAATTTTTCCTGAGATATAGGGTAGTTGTAAAGTGCGTTATCTAGACATATGAAAGCCTGAAAGAAATTTTGCTAAGTTGCGTTTATGCCATTTCATGAAAATCCAAGTTGATTTTCGCCCGGGCTGTAGCCTTTATTGAACCGTTTTTTAATATCCCAGTCTTACACTATCTACTTTAATGAGCTATCTATTGTTGTAAACAAACATGGCAAATAAGTTGACCCTCTGCAAATCCCTTCAGGCTTTGGCCCACCTTTTTAGTCATTTGAAGTTTGCCGAAGTTGATTTCAAGTCGTTTCAAGCTTCATTATGCTGGGTCTGAAGCTGAAGACACTTCAAAATATCTGAAAATCTATCTGGCTATAGCAGGATGATGAACAAGGAAGTGAGCTTTGTTAGCCCAGGGGGGAAAATGATTCACTTTGCCCGGCCGGTCTGGGGCAAAAATGGTATTTTTGTCCTTTTTTCAAGTTGATACTAATTAAAAATACTGATACTTTGAGATGCGGTTTCAATATAATTTGTAAGCTACAGTCCTAATGTATGATAATACGATTAAAGTTCTGGCTAGCAAGAACGCAGATATACACGTATACATAGTCAAATGGTAAATCAGTTGAAGTCAGGCAGTAACTGTCACAGGTACGCGTAAAATGTACCGTGTATGCACGGTGTATAGGGTAAAACTGTAATGTAAAGCAGTGATCATAGTGCACAAAACATGTTTGTTCCACGTGGGCTCTCAAAATAACCGCGTACGCAAAATATGACGTCATGTGACACGGTCTATTCAAACCCCCTGTTGGAAAATCCTGTGTACAGGCCTCATATTCTTTTACAACACATGAAAACCATAAATTTCCCAGAAAAAATCCCTTGATTCTCTTTTTCAAAACTCTGATTTTCTTCCCATTTCTTTGTTCCCCTTTAATACCACCTATGATCAGAAACCCACAAGTTCGTACAACTGTACCGCACTTATCCATTTAGAGATGCAAACAAAGCTGTCTTTAAAGGGGAAACTGTCTCATCCCAGAATTTCCATTTCTCCCAACTAAGTTAGTTCAAGCCCCGCTCATAACTGTCTTTAGCTTTTCCTTGTGCAGACACAAACATAGTTTATTGCTTAAGGCCATATCCTGGTGAGTATGCAAGGCCCAAACACTCTCTGTGCATGCTGTGTAATATGAGCTGCTCTTCATCTTTTGAATTTTCTAACTCTGATGACAATCAAAGAGAAGTCACCAACTGAGACTTTTGCTTACCCCCAACCTGAAAGCCATACTTGGGGTGACGCAAATCCCTCTTTAATTACACCTTCTTCTAAATTCTGATTTAAAAATAAAATACAAATTAAATACAAAAAATAAACAAAATCAAATCAAATCAAATGAAACACATTAAAATAAAAACAAAAACACATTTACTTTGACTCTAGGAGTAATTTTGCTTCTAATTTCTCAAGGTCTTTGTATTTTGTAAGCCATTTGAATTATGGGTACATAATACCTATTTATTACTACTAGAATTTTACTCATACTAAAATTCAGCTATGAAAAAACTTGTCTGAAAACTGCAAAATCCTGATAACATTATTCTGGTATTTGGTTGTTCAAGTGCATCATTAAAATAAAATTTATTTTAGCAGAGCCATTCTCACTTTGCTGAAAACACCAGGGAGAAATTGATCCAAAAGATAAAATAGTGTAAATTGCATATATTTTTTACTTCATCACATCTGGAGAAGAAATATAATAAAAACTCTGGGGGAGCAGGGCATTTGCAGTATCATGCTCTCCTTTCCCCATGCTCCCACATTTTATTCTGTGCCTCTTTCAAAAATGTTACTGGTTTGCCTGCTTTTTCAAAAACAAAATCCCATTGATAGCATTTAGAGCCAAAAATATGAAGAACAATGGGTCATTGGCCCTTGCAATAACCAAAATCTCCCCAACAAGGACATAAAGATGGTGAAAAATACCAAAAGTTACAAAAATCACCCTTCGACCCTCCTTAAAAATTGCCAATAAAACAAAAGAAATTGCCCCTCTGAGTTTCAATGTAGCTGTCAGTAGCTGTCACAGAAGATCAGAAAATATTTGTGTATTGTTTTCATACAGGAAAGGTAACCACTCTCCCCCTTGTTAAACCAAATAATGCTTTCATCCTTTCATGTATGCAAGGGTAGTCATTGCTTTGTTTTTAGGGATGCTGTAGTCTTACCTGTGAAAGACACTAAGAGTATTTTGTTAACGTGTGTGTAGTGCAAACTGTCTGTCTGTATAAGTATTGTCCAAGGGCAGTCCTGTATGCACTCCCAAGAGATTTTGGTAGGCACTACTTGATTGGCTTACACTTAGTAAACAAGCTATGATGCAAGGCTGCCTGAGTGAGGGAAGCAACAGTGTTCAAATTACGGTGGATGTCTGGGTTAGTTAGATGAGATTTATGGCTCAGTTTGTAACCAATTGGTTTAAGTCGGGCTGGCCAAAGCCTTTTTTCCAGTTGTGGTTCACTGGCTTGTTTTTCCTACTCAATTGCTTATGCTGAGCACCAAGCACAATGGCAGTAGGTTCCATTTTTAAAGTCTTTGGTATGACCCGGCCAGGATTCGAACCCCCGACCTTCCGGCTGCAAGTCGGATGCTTTAACCACTTGACCATGTATTCGGTCTTATAAAGCGTAGCAAACAGTGTAGTACAGAGATGATGTAGGCAACTTTGGAGGAGGTTAAGATACTGTTACACAACTAGTGAAAGAAGGGCTTAAAGGTGTAAAGGAAATGTCTAATTTCATTTATTAATAGAGTATGTTCCTTCATCAGTTACGGAGGGGTAGCAATTTGCTACATATTGTATTATGTCAAGAGTGGTGGTCCTTAAGGGATGGGGTGGAGGTCAGGGGAGAGAACTGGTGTTTCCAATTATTTTGTTGATGGGGACAATGGGTGCTCAGTACCTTTGAAGGCCTTCTGAAGCTTCAAAATAGGGCCCAGGTGGGCCCCAACTTTCAATATCTGCTTTGTTGAAGAGAAAATTACAGTTTTGAAAACCTACATTTTCAAAAAATTCAACAGGTATTAAAGTTTTGGAACAGATTGTGTCTAATTGGCTGTCAGTTCCTCTGCATGTTCATTTTCAGGTTTGCATTGAATTCCTTTGGAAAGTTATTAGCCTGCCAAAACAGTAGAAATGGCCATTGGGCCTACTTTTGGCCCTTCATAAGCTGAAATGCCTGGGATCATCGTTCCTTAAGTAAGGGAATTAACTTGTCATAATATAATTTTAGGGTACCAACAATCCAATAAATCACATATAAGGCATTCTTTATTTCAAATTTTTGCAGCGAGGCTCCGGATCTGGCCCCAAATTCGCCACCGTAGATGCACCTTTGATGCTGTAATGTCTCCCTGTCAGTGACACATTTGGAGATAGTTAAATGCTTCATCTTAATAGTTACAATTCTGTAAATACCCCAGAGCTTCTGGGGCTTTGCCACTTGGATCCCCACCAGGGTGTTGTCCCTAAACCCTACAAGGGTCTTTACAGTTTTCCCCTAAACACCTATGGGACAGCACTTGGCGTCACCATAATGCCTTCAGCACCGATCAGTTTTTCATCATGCATGCATTACAAATGTTAGGTTTCATATGAAGAAACTTACTGTAGCACCAATTAAAAACATTCGAAGTTTGTGTATACGATGACAAACCCACACCATGAAACAGTACATACAGGCAATGTGTCATGGCATTAGTACAAGTGAACCCTATAGCAACAAGAACACCATAAGACTACCATAATGTGATTTATTCTATAATTCAGTTTGTGCATGGTGTAACAGTTAGTTAGTTAGTTAGATGAGGTTTAATGGCCATTTCCAACCAATTGGTTCAAATCAAGCCGGCCACTGCCTTTTTTCCAGTTGTGGCTCACTGGCTCATTTTCCCTTACTCCACTGCTTATGCGGAGCATCATGCACAACTGCAGAAGGTTCCATTTTTAAAGTCTTTGGTATGACTCGATCTGGGAATCGAACCCGGGCCTCCCCTGTGTAACAGTACAAGATTTTGCATAGAATAGTTACACCAGTTGATATTTTTTCTTAAACAATCAAGATGGACAATGTTATACTGATATAAAGAAGTAGACAAATTTGATAGGAAAATATTTTTGTACAATGTGCATGATAAAAATTAAAAAAAAAATTGGGAAAAAAAAGACTGGGAACACAAATATGAAACCACCAAGATCAGCAGTAAGATTTAATACACACAACAGAGAGAGGTAGAACATAAAGGGGATATGGCATCCCCTCAAACCAGGGAGTTGCTACCAACTCTCTTCTCCAAACATGTTTAGGACTAGCCCTAGAGTACTAAATAGAGTTGATATCTGCACTTTGATTGACATTCATTCAAACAATAAATTCCCTATGGTTGGTCAACAATGACTTTTACAGACAGTAGTGTTCCCAAGAAGGCTCACACACAATGTATTTGACAATATTGCCTCAAGCAATTTGAACTCAGCACAGGAAACTGTGGCTCTGTCGCAGAGGTGTACTTGAAAGGAGGGTTTGACTTAAATTGGAGGAGGGGATAGAAGGTGACTTAGAAGGGAAAATTGTTACTGTCAGGGTATAAATAGAGAGAGCCTTTAAGGTTGAACAACAGCAGATGTGTTTATTACTGCACTGTAGTGATAGCTTTGAACACTGAGTATTAAAGCGAAAATGCAGTCCTCAATTTGAAGTAGTGTACCCCTGTACACTAGTTCAGGAATGGCTCCTATCAATCATGTGACAACATTTTTTTTACTTATTTCCTCACTTTATGCAGAATAACTCATTGGTTTACCCTCAATATTCAATGATTTTTCACAGGAATATTATGAAAATACTTGAGAAAGAGAAACAAGAGATCTATCAGATTTAGCAAATTTTTGAAAATAAACTTGGGCGGACTGCCTTCTCCCTTTAATGACCCTGATCGTCTTGCAAAAAAAAGTCATCAGAAATGTAATGATTCTTCAAAGGTGGTGAAAGTATTATTGTTTCTGTTGCAATTCCCAACCCCTTTCCTGGTAACTCTACTTCCAAGAAAAGTGTACTGTAAATACAAGAACAAGAACATGATATTTTGATGTAAACATCCTCCTACGACTGTTTTGATCCCATGCTTCACAGTCCATGGTTATATGAGATCCTTTTCACAACTGCAATTGCTTCCGAATACAATGCACTGAAAACACATTCACTGCGATGTTTCTGATGAAAACATTTTAGCATATGCTGCCTTCTCTCTTTTCCGTTCGTCACGAACAAGCCGCTTGGCTCTTTCAAGTTCGTTCTTGGCAGCTAGAAGAAAAAACATACAAAGAACAAAAGTTTTACTTAAAATGTAAACTGTAATGTGTCACATTCTTGTCTCGAGACATGTACACCATACATGATATCATATCTCAAGGTTAGGGTTAAGGGGGAGACATGAAATAAGGTTAGGTTTGAAGGGCCTCGAGACTTATAATCTTGCATGATATCATGTGAAGATTGGGTGCTTAAATATCTTCATGCTAAATATTCATGACCTCAGCATAGCAGACTTTAATGATTACCATGCATCATGGGAACTGGGAGTATAGGCAACAAGCACTATGCTTAATGAAGGTCCTCCTAACTTTGCCCTAACACAACTACTGTATTGTTTTACTCTCCGTTCCCATGCTCCTTTTGTAGGTGTCACATATTCATTAAAGCAAGAGTGTTTCCAAACTTAAAATCCCCCACCCCCTCCCTTCAACCCTTACATTCAGGAGAAGGGCAATATCAATTCTCATCTGCTTTCTATTATGAACAATGATCCAAAGTATAAAATGATAATAACTGTATTAAATTTAAACATACAAGAGCACAATTCTATGGCAGTAATGAAAAGCACCAATGTACAATGATTAAAACAAGAGAAAAGAGTTAAGAAAACAATAAACTGATAAAAAGGAACAAACCACAAATTTGGGTAAAATACATGTAAACAATGGTCAGTGAATCCACAACTTTTGGTACAATGCATGTGAAAAATGGACCAGAGTATATAACTGAACAATCAACAAATTTGGGTGTCATTTTTTGAGAACATGGTATAAAGCTAGGGCATCCATAACTTTGGGTGGCAGTGCATATCTGCTAAGGTAAGACAAACCCTCTGGAACCTTAAGTTCACATTGTTGAACACATTTAGACTTCAACAAAGTTCTCTACCTTTTACAAAAACAAAATACCTTTGTTATCTGGCTCTCTGAGGAGAGTGGCTTCAAAATCTGCCACTGCTTGTTCGTACAATTTCATTCCCATTTCTGCTTTGCCTCGTCTAAACCAGCCTTTAGCACTCTCGGGGTCTAGGTCTAAAGCCTGTTGAAATAATGTAAACAAAAGGACTGACTATGTTTCCAATTTACACTTAAGACATTACCTCTTCCTAGTCTCAATAGCATGTGGAAATGGTGTTTCAGAAATTCACAGTTACAAAATGGTTCGGTTTCACAATGCAATCATCAAGTGGAGTTATGCCTATCCACAGGATGTCTTGACAATAATTTATGCATGCTTAAATTATTTTTACATTTCCTGCAGAAGACAAGGGTTGGAAGGAAAGCCATGCTCCATACAGGACATGTCCCCAGAGAAAAAGAGATAAAGGTCAGGGATGTTTGTAGTGGCAAGCAGGCTGGTATTACCTGTTGTTTGGTGCTATAAAACATGTTTGGAGTACATGTCAGGGTCAGGTCAAAGGTCAGTGACAGGTTTCTGCCCTGGGATTCAGGGTTGCACGTTTATGTACTAGTTATGCACAACAAGTGGAGTCACTTGTCAAGGAGGGCTGGAGAGTGTAAGATGTGCATGGTGTTGACACAGTTGTAGACTTGTTTTTGCTATCAAATGCTATTTTCCTTCATGTGTTTGCTGTTAGAAACAGCATTCATTTGGAACCAGAACAGTATTTATGTAAGTTTCCTTATCAAATATACCAAATCAGCAAACAAGAACTTTAAGCTGTTGTTTTGCATTTATTGGAAGTATTGTGTAACCTTTGACACTAACAGCCATGACACAGGAGTTGGAATTGAAACAATGCACTACTACCGCCTTGCGTGTACTGTATTTTACCATGTATGCATGTTTGAACGTTAACATTCCTTTGTCGTTGAAATAGAGGCAATTTGGCCTGGCCAGAGACATTCCAGAGAGTATGTGGCAAGGTTAAAATGTTACATGTTAATGAACTTTTTCTTGGATTTTTTGCACACACACTTTCAAATTTTCACAAGTTTTTAAATGTTCATGGATATGGGAGAGGTGAGATGCAGTGGGTATGTAGGATGGAACTTGCTGTCTAGAGAATTCTTACTAAGTCTTGACAAATAAACCATATTATGTAACAGTCTGATTGCACTAGTAAGAAAGGCAGCCACTGCTTAAATTTTGTGAAAGAATTACTAAGTAATCTTTAATCTTGGCTTGAGGATTCATTTCTCACAGACTCACCTTGTTACATTGAGCAATTGTATCTTCATACTGCTTTAGCTGCAGATAACATGCTCCTAGGTTTAATCTGATTGGTACCTGAGCTTTGAATAGTTGTTTCTCATCTTCGGGAGATCTGGATTCTTTTGTTTCCATGTCAACAGTATCATAATACCTACAATGTATTAATGAAAAAAAAAAGGGACAAAATAAGTTCCAACCAAAAAGAAAGTTTAATGAATGGTTGCTACACACTTGGAAAAAGGCCATCCACAAAGCATGTTGAAAAAGTAGCCTATCAGTATAAATCACATAATAGCGAAGTCATCATGAACTGAAATATATCAACAAAATATAACTAATATTGGCCAAATATTGTGTGTGGGGGGAGGGAGGAGGAAAGGTACTGAGCCCCCATGCCTAGTCCCCATCAACAAAATAATTGGAAACACAGATTCTCTCCCCTCTACCCCATCCCTTAAGGACGACCACTCTTGACATAATACATTATGTACTGTGTAGTGGGAAATTTTCACAGGGTATAATTTTCATGCTTTTTGCAACCAAGTAACTATTCGCGAATTTGAGACCTGCGAAAATACTTCCGTTACTCTGTACAAGACTATGCTGGTTTATGCAACAGTGAATTCTTCACTCCGCACATATGTGTACAAGGTACAGAATCATAAAAAATCAAATTTCCTGCTATACAGTAGTAAATCGCTTCCCCTCCGTAACTGATGAAGGGACATACTCTACTAATAAATGAAATTAGACATTTCCTTTACACCTTTGAGCCCTTCTTTCTCTAGTTGTGTAACAGTATCTCAACCTCTTCCAAAGCTGCCTACATTATCTCTGTACTACACTGTTTGCTACACTTTATAAGACCGAATGCATAGTCAAGTGGTTAAAGCCTCTGACTTGCAGTCGGAAGGGTGGGGGTTCAAATCCTGGCCGGGTCATACCAAAGACTTTAAAATGGAACCTACTGCCATTGTACTTGGTGCTCAGCATAAGCAATTGAGTAGGGAAAACAAGCCAGTGAGCCACAACTGGAAAAAAGGCTAAAAAAAAAAAAGGCATACAGTCAAGTATTTACTGTGAAACATGCTGCTAGAATTGAATAGAACAGTTTAGCCAATATTAAAGAAAAAAGTTTTTCCTGGGTGAAGCTTATCTCTATAATTGCAACAGTTAATCCCATTTACAAACAAACTTGCTCTATTGACCGAACAGTCTTTAAAGGGGTTCAAGCCCCTTTAACTTTATTGATCTAAAGATACCTGAACAGAAAGTTCTCTGATAGATTCTGGATTAAAAGTGGTCAACTAGAGATGGCTAAAACTTGCTAATCATTTCTAGCATCATGAGATGGGCTGTAGGACTTCCATACTCAAGAAAAGGTCCACTTCATACAAGAGGGACAGTAATGGTTTTAAATTCTCCTTTACCCCAAACCCCCTAGCCCATTAAAATGCCAAAATACCTCCAAGGCATTTTTAAAGTCGTTGCTATTAAAGATGTGCCTTTCGATATTAGTAAATATGCTTGTTGTTAAACTAGCAAAAATATCACATGTTCTAAACCTCCCTTGTCATGAGGGCACACTAACTGCTAACTACAAACCATTCAGTACCTCAAAGCCTTTTCATATTTCTTCTTGGCAACATCAAGTTTATTTTCTTTAAACTGCTGATTTCCTATTAGTCTCATTTTTTCAACTGCCTCAAGCATAGCTGTGATCTGAAAAATGAAGCAAGGAAAAGAGAAGCATGAACTCATAAATATGAAAACAGACTGCCTTTGAAAACAGTCCACAAACAGACATTCTGCCACTGACTTATAGAAGGGGGAGAACATCTTCCCTAATGTTGCATACACAGAATACTGTATATATGGCATTTAGGCCTATCAAGATGGCTGCAGCCTTTGTTGTGTGTGATTAGTTTGGACCTACTAAAGTAGTTCAGAATACACTGATATGTGGTATTTTGACACTTCAAATGTGGCAAATTATTGAAAAATACAAGGCTTGAAAATCAACAGTTGATATGAAGATTTTGCATATTTTCGTTTCATCATGTTGCACTTTTCCTAAAATGCTGCAAGGTCATCATAACAATATACAGACAACTGTAGCCAAGTGGCCATTTTGGTAGGCCTACCTTCGTTCTAATGACAGGAATGCTTTGTTTGGTCATGTTCGAAGTATGTGAATTCTGTTGGTTTCTATTTTCACCATCTTAATGTGAAGGTGATGTCACTCCCTGTCTAAGTCAGTGGGGGTTCCCTAGTGACGGCTCTTAGTTACACCACAATAACACATATGTACTGCACACACCCAAAAAATGTAATCGGTTTATAGCATAATTTTTGCCATATGAGTTCACCAGAGCAGTGTCAATGCAAACACTGATACACCATCAATTACTTTTTAAGTCATTCAAAATGCAAGTGGTTTTCCTGAAAGCCGTTAAATTCAACTTTTAAACTGTAAAGCAGTATTCGAGCTAATTCTGTTCACCCAGTCATGTTTATAAAACAATAGTCTACAGTCCAACATCTGACTTCTGTTTACAGGTATAACACCTTAAAAGCAATGGGCAATCACCCCCAAATTTCCTTTGAAAAATCAGCAAACTCTTGCAAATCTACTCTTACTGCATTACAAGCACCTCTGAAGACATTTTGAACATAACTTTTACAAACAATAGGTTAAGTAGGGAGATATTCTTCCTGAA
The DNA here is from genome assembly GCA_009936505.3 of Holothuria glaberrima. Lineage (NCBI taxonomy): Eukaryota > Metazoa > Echinodermata > Holothuroidea > Aspidochirotida > Holothuriidae > Holothuria > Holothuria glaberrima. The sequence continues at coordinate 12,796 of WURT03053118.1, forward strand.
TTTCACAATTTACTTACAAAAATATTGTCACATGATCAAAATAGTCCATGCATAAACTACTTTTGCACTAACCCTGCCCACAGTGACATACTTGTTGAAATACAGTAGCACCTTCAGTACAGTAACAGGCTTTGTTCCAAAGTTAGGCAGTATGGAATGTTTATTGTAATAAAGTGAGATTTCCTGTCATTGTGACCTGGATGAACTCCTAATGACTAAAGGTATTGAGCGTGATGGTTCTGGTTTCTATTTTGCATAGTAATAAATCTTTTTCTATGTAAGTATATAGGCAGTTACAATACTAACTTTGATTGGGGTGACTGCATTTTTGCTTTAAAGCCCTACCTGACAAACTTTCACAATGTTCGAGTCATCCAAAAAATACATCACACTTCTACAATTATGGTGCAATTTTTCTTCTGCTTATCGTACAGCAAATTTGTCAACTCTCAACATAACCCCTCTTACTTCCAAATTGTAAACAATATTGCTTAATTAACAGTACCTGCTAAATTGAAGGAATGAAAAATAAGGAGAGGCATGGGCAAGGAATCTAAACTATAGCACAAGATCAACCTCTCTATATTATACTGTAGCACTTATTGCCAAATCTATGAAAAATATTGCTTAATTGAAGACGAGGTGAGGCTTGCAATATTGAGAGAATGGAAAATAATGACAGGAATGGACAGGGAAACTGACCTACTGTACTGTACAGCACAAGATCAAGTATGTAAATAAATTCCATGGTTCAGAAAAATAACAACACTAATGCTTTTTTTTGTTTTTGGTAGTACTGGAAGTTTGCTTTAATAGCAACCACATGTGATGGACATACAGTACTTGGGGAATATCAGAAAACATGATAAGTGCAAATTTTCCTGGTTGAATGTATGCTATAGGTCGCTAGTAGTGTGATCTTTTGATGCAATCAGCAGATCAGATTCTAGTCAAGGTTAAAGACAACCCAGTTCCTAGTTTCTTTCACTTTAGGGGAGCTACGTACATTCTCAAGAGGCTGCTTGTGTGGTATTTGCAGCCAATGCGTTGCACTTAAATGGCCCTTGTGTGAGTCCAAGGAGACATGGTAAGAAAATCAGCTGTTGAAAAAGGGCACTTCTACAACTCCAGTAACAATGGCCCTAGAATACTTTTGTACTGACTTGAGTTTTGCTAATGCATGCTACAAAGACCCTGTTGCTTGCCTGAATGTATACTCCCAACCCTACATTGTGGTACTCTGTTGTTTTAGTGCAGTGCAATACTGGATTTCATGTATCATTCTTCAAAGGCTATTTAAGGTAATTTTACAAAATTTTTAGGTATTACAATTGACAGTAAGCTTTCTTGGAAGAATCACATAGACAATGTCGCAAAAT